>JAWPHD010007594.1:0-126844 GCA_037043455.1 Cyrtodaria siliqua
TAGAAAACAAAGAATAGCGAGGCCCTGCCAAGCCATTCTGCATTTTCTTGCCAAGCCTAATAAATTTCATAGTGAAAGGTATTGACATAATATTCTAGCATACCGGATAAGGTTGTCCGTGTTTTACATGGGTGATGGAAAGCATGATCTTTTACTAATGGGGGAAGATAAAAGTCACGCGCTGATATCAACAAGGACAGTTGCATGACATCATAGTGTAAATAAACATGCAAAACGTTAGTAGTTGGCAACGTCAATGCGCAGAATGTAAAATGATATGCAAGAAAAAGAATCAGTCATGGGTATCCGGTTCAGATAGGGAAATTTAAACACTCAGTACTGTATAACTGTTTTCATCATAAAAACAGTTATACCTCGTGTTGGAATTCCCCTATCTTCATTGGATACCCATGAAAGATTCTTATTTTCTTTTTATCACGTAGAATCACATTTCCTGTATATATATATACTGAAAGGAAAAATAAACACGACACTGGAAATTCTGCTATATATTTTATGTACAATATGCTGCTGTTAATCGAATGGTACATGGCTACGTAAGATCTTTCCTTCGGAAAAAAGACTAAAACAACTTGAAACGCAGCAAATAGTATTCCTGCAAAGTTTCATTATTGACAGAGTACGCGTTTGACGCAAACTTAGAATGCAACATTTTGCAAACTCTTTACGTTAAATACAGTACTGAACTGGCTCAATTTTTCAAAGAGGAACTTCAACATTTATGAATATCTTGTTACAACGTGTACTGGGATTATAAGAATCCATCATGAGTATCCATGTGAGATAGAGAAATCTCACCCGAGGGTCAGAATTGTAACCAGGGACGAGGCTCTGCCGAGTGCCTGGTTGCAATTCTGATCCCGAGGGTGAGATTTCCCTATCTCACATGGATCACTCATGATGGATTATTTTTCTCCCATTATGTGTTTATTAACGGCATAAAATCAATGACTTTGCTGATTTAACGCCAGAATATGGCGACGTCGACGTAACATCGTGACATCATAAGTCACATGTCATGTAAGATAGAGTTATCTCACATGGGGAAAATGCCTATCTCACATGAGCAGAAATGGGAGAAAAAAATGTCTACAACATCCCAGTTGTGCCCTTTCTCTAACTAACTGCAATTTTTTTTTTTACAAAACATCTTAGGATTTCCTTGCCAGGAATATATTTGGAATTAAGTGTGCAGTATATACAATATATAGCGGATATTCCCGTGTCGTGTTTCTTTTCCTTTTCCTTTCAATATAGTTTACTTGTTATGTTTGACCTGGATGCCTTCATGATGTTTAATGACAATGTCAGATAAAATTACATACTATAAATGCCGAGGAATTCTGCATTGCTTTTGCTTTATTAGTCAGTGCCAAATAAAGCAAAGTTTATCAGGTCACCCCTTTATCAGGCAGAAAAGAGCATATCTCCATGATAAATGTATATATCTTGATACATTAACTGATTTTATGATATGCATTTCCTTCCAGCTGAGAGTGTCAGCAGTGTTGTGCATCAACTCGTGCATAGTAACCTACCCTGGACCCCTTGGGCCCTTCAAGAATAAGATAGAAGCCCTGATTACGAAGGAACTGGATAGCGGAACTGCTGCTGATGTAAACTTAAACTCACTTAGCTTGTTTCAGGGCTTTTTTGGAGAAAATTCGGAAAAGGCCTATGCTGTTACGTTTATATGGGACATTCCATTAAGTTGTGCGCCATATTGAATATTTTCTATATTTTTTGTAATTAATGAAAAATTGTGCACATGTATGCATTCTCCTAAGGATATTTGTACAATATAAACACTGTTCACAAGCAAAAATCTAATGAGACATTTAACTAAATTTGACGTGTCTTTTAATTTATTTGAATTGTGACTCTCAAGCTGTCTGATTCAAGGATATTAGAAGAAGTAATAGTTTGATATTAAAAGTAAATAAAATGCCAACAAAATGGTTATACTAGACTTAAAACCAATGTGTTGTGCTTTAATATAATGCGGTGATTATATTTGGCGGATCAGTGTGATTTCCGCCAAATTAAGAAAACTTTTACCTTCTTTTTGTTTCGTTCGTTTTTACCTTCAAGATTTGTCATTTAACTTTAAAATGGCGAATTTTGAAATAAGGGAAATATATAAAAAAACTGTTCTTTGAATTGTAATAGGAGTCGGAAGTGGTCATAAAATAACTGTAGCACTCACTCATTAGTAAACACACTTTATATTAAGATACCGCTAGATCCCGATAGCTAAACTGTAATTATATATAGAGAGCAGAGAAACACTGTTTATGATGATGAACGATTTTCACTTTTCCTACATTGTCAATTTGAATAAAAGTCAAACTAAACATTCTCATAATTGCTACTAAATGTACAAAGGGCACTGAAGGTGTTGACAATTATCTCATACTGACCATTTGGTTATCGTGTGTACACTGAACAAAATTCCTAATTACTCACTTTTGTATCTTAAGTAATTTTCTTATTTTAAATATATTTTAGAATTCAATTCAATTCAATTATTTTATTCAGCATAAACATCATACAATGTTCATCGCCTATTACAATGAGGCGGTTACATTACATTGAGAAGAGCATATATAATACTATCATGGAGTAAAGCTACAAAAGAGCACTTACACCTACTATTTTAAACAAACAATTTCGAAAAGTATATAGCATAACTAATACAGAAGGGAAAATCATCAGTAAAAGAAGATATGTGATAAGTATTTTGTTTTGACCCATAGTTTGTAAAACATTTATTTTTTGTTTAAATTGTTATATCTTTTGAGAGTTACCCTCCCTTTATATGAAAACATGAAATGTGCTGATAAAACACGTAACATGAGTCAAAGATCACTTAAAGATATAAAATTCTTAAAATTGGTATGAAATAATAGAAAAAAACATAAAAAATTGACCCATTTATCTCAGATTTTCAATCTATAAAAAAATGAAATATGGATACCGGTAATCTTAAATTACCTCCCTTTAAATTGATTATTTGTTGAAATTCAAGTAACTGTAATTCAGCGTTAACATTAAATATTTCGAAAATTACTTTTGCAAACGCATTTGTAGTGGTAATGCTAGTAAAACTTGATGTCAAAATAATTTTAACTGGCATATTTTAGAATTAGGAACCTCGAAAATTAGGTACTTAATACAATCCTATATACCCAGATGTATAAGTGTTATAACTTATTTCTAAGAAAACACATTGACTTAAAAGTTTTAAAATATGTTCATGCAATCAAAGCAGACAATTTACACTCGTTATTTTGCAGTTTAACCTTATCTCTAATCAAGCTAAAAATACCCAAAACAATGAGAATATTAATGACATATCTTAGCAATTTGATTTAGTATATAGTCAATATAATACAAAACAGTGAGTGTAAAAATGCATTTACGTATACGTGATTTTATATACTGTCAAGCTTCTTTTATGATGATTACAAAACACAGGTTTAATAAAGATATCAATATAATTATTCACTTTTCAAAGCAATTGCCGATTATAGAATTAGATGATAAACAGCAAATAACTCCTTGTATCTGTTTTTATTAGTTCTCCCCCTTGTTTGTAAATGGAAATTAAAGTCAATGACAATTCATTTCTGTTGGTTGTTTATGATCTTATTAAGCTTCATGGTAGGAGTATATTAGCGTTGGATTTTTATTTATTTAATTAAAACAAGTTTAGATATGACATATACCCGATGATACAAATATCCAGGACAAATTAGTCTAGTAATGATCACATTGTATGCTATTACATTTTAAAATATTGTATCTTTATATCGCATTATGTGTGTCTCTTTATATCTTAATGTTATTTGTTTACTCAGGAAGTATACAGATGTTACGCCCTGATAGCGCAGTGTGGTCCAGGTGGCACGATGGGGGTCAAATATGCGGAATCGTGGATCCAGCAGTGTAACAAATTGATTGCGAGTCTGGAAAACACCCTCACTGACCTCTATGAAGGCCTTGAAACTGGTAACAGTGGTTTTACAAGTTATCCTGGTTACACTCCGTGTTTGTCTCAGATACAAACTTGATAGTGGTGTTTCTTATTAATAACTAATATTCAGAATTGTTTACTAGTAATCCACAGCAGTACACAGCATTGAATTCAGTACCTTGGTTCATTTATTACATGCCAATTTTTACATTGAGGCTGCTAAATATGGTGGTGGGTGGGGGTGGGGGGGGGTTGGGGGGGGGGGGGATAAAAAGTGGAATATACATTTTTCTGCAATTTTCCTTCATAGATTTTAGCTCTACTGGCCATGCGAACTTATGGGATCACTTTTCATCCGCCGTCTGTCTGTGCGTCCGTCTGTTAGCAATTTTATTTTGATGAAACTTCATCACAATGTTACTTGTAAGAGCCCCTCTCAGATTTGTGTTTTTCATGGCCGCCAGTAATTCAAGATGGCCACCATGGCTAAAACTAGGTCAAATTTAAGGAATTTTCAAATGACATCTCCTCCGAAACCACTTATTCCATTATTGTGAAATACCATAAACATGTTCCTTGGGTTGGCCTCTATCAAGTTTGTGTTTTTCGTCTTCGTCGAATAATCAAAATGGCCGTCACGCCGACTCAAAGTTTACATAGAGAAACTTCATTATCTTTAGGATAGTCCCCCTCAGATTTATAATTTTTCGCCGCCGCCAGTCATCCAAGATATTAGGTCAAATATAAGGAATTTCCAACGAAATCTCCGAAACCATTTATTCCATTCTTGTGAAATATCATAATTATGTTCCTTGGGTTGGCCTCTATCAAGTTTGTGTTTTTCGTTAATCAAAATGGCCACCACGGCGACCGATGAAACTTAATCACAATGGTCTTAGTCCCCCTCAGATTTGTGTTTTTGGGGCCTCCAGTCATCCATGATGGACACCATGGCTAAACTTAGGTCAAATTTAGGGATATTTATCAAACGACAAATTAGTACTTATTCCATTCTAGTTAAATATCATATACATGTTCCTGTTGTTGGCTTCAATCAAGTGTGTGTTTTTCGTTGTCATCAAATATTCAAAATGGCCGCCACGATAACCCAAAGTTTACATAAAGTTATATATAGGAAACATGTTTCTTGGGTTGGCCTCTATCATGTTTATGTTTTTGAATCACATCATACCATTAGAGCGTCTACAGGCCCACTTGGGCCTCTTGTTATACAGTATTAGTTTTGAAGCACCCCAAGCAAACATCTGACACAGTCCTGAGTTCATTGGTGTACATTGTGAAAATCTAGAAAGCTTTGTACTGGTACCTGTAATCACCTCTATATTTATTCATTACGGTTTGTATTGATGTTCTCAAATTCTTCTGAATTTAGATTCCAGCTCTTTAACAAAGGGAGGTCACTGTATAGCATTGGAGATTATTGAAGCTGATGAGCCAAACAGAGTTACTGCTCTTTCTAACAGATGGAAGACTTTGACTGGTTGTCTGGAATCACTTTTAAGGTAGGAATTGTATGGAATTGTCATGTGGTGATGTTGTCTTCATGGATTGTAGAAATACTGCTCGAGCCAGAGACTGACTTTGGAAATTATGGAATAAGGCCAAAACAATATTAACTTTCATGTGGTGTATTTCTACTATAAAAGCCACTGAAAAAAAATAGGTTGGAAGCCTGACGTATTTGTAAGCCAAAATCAAGACTTGACTTACGAAAATTTAATCTTAAACAGTGTAGGATCGATTAGGGGAAGACACATATTTTTATTTTTTTGCATGATGAAGCAGTAATGCTTTTGCCCTTAATGATGCACCAGAATATGAAGCAATATACAGAATAATCACAGTTATTCGTAGACTGTCAAATGTACCTTTTATGCAAAACACACAAGGTGTCTTTCTGTGTCACCAGCGCGAGCATGATAGATTACAAATAAGTATCACTCTGTGATGTCGGCTTTGTCTGCCGGGAGTAACCTGAAGCCAAACCTGTGTCACAACTTGCATGGTATTTAACCTTTTGATCATGAGACTAGACAGTTGTTCCTCATCACTTATGCATCCAGTCTCACAGGTTATATAACCCAGTGTTTTGTGAAACACCCTTCTAGGTTACTATGACTACAGTGAGTAACTTGCTATTCTACTAGGATTTCAAATTTTTTTCAATTCATATTCTATCTTCTGATACTGCAGCACCCACTCGAGGGGATTATGTGCAGGTGCGCGTCTGTGTAGTGTGAATAATTAACCCTTTTGGCGCCAAATAATTTTTTGAATTTTTTTCCCAGCTCCAAATTAATTGATATCACACTATAATATGTCGACTGGAATCGCCTATGGCGCTCTGCCGAGATGTCGACTGGAGTCGCCTGTGGCGCCGAAAGGGTTAAAAGAATGATAAAATAGTTTTAAAATCAAGTGAGAGTGAGATAAAAGTATGATAGTGTTATAATGTTAAAAGTATGAAGAAGACAAAGTGATTTTTAAAAGTAAGAACAAAACAAAGCTTCCTGTCTATGGCATGGAGTGGGTGACTGAGCACACTGCCAGTTTGAACAAGTTCAAGTCTGGCAGCATTGCAATGTCGACTGGTAGTCTATTCCACTGTACGATTGCAAGGGGAAAGAACGAATACTTGTAATAATCGGCAGTAGTGTTTATTTGTCTTAAGGCAAGGGGTGGGATTGGCGGGGAATTCTTATGGGCTGTATGACATGGGGACATGGGTACAGCAACAAGGCAGTGGACTATTTTGAAAAAGAGACATAACCTAGCATCTGATCGTCTGTTTTCAAGGGACCTCCATCCTAATTTACCTAGCATGTCAGTGACACTGGCGTGTTGGGAATAGTTGTTTACAGTCCATCGAGCTGCTCTTCTTTGGACCATTTCTATTTTATTTATGTTGGTCTTTGTGTGGGGGCTCCAGACAGGGGAAGAATACCCAAGAAGGGGGTGCACTAGTGTTTTGTAGGCGACCTCTCTTATACCTGTATTTTTGGACCTTATATTTCTCCTTACAAACCCCAGTGTCCTGTCTGCAGATGTGGTTGTTCTACTGATGTGGTTGTTCAATGAAAGATTGTTGCTTATGTCCACTCCAAGATATTTTGAACTTTCAACAGTTTCTAGAATCTGATCATGTAGGGTGTACTGGGATGGGATGGGTTTTCTTGATCGTGTAGTTTGTATGATAGTACATTTACTTAGATTAAACTCCACGTCCCATCTTGTTTCCCAATTTTCTAACCATCTCAAGTCTTCTCGAGTATTTGAGCGTCTTGGAGAGAGGATACTGCCAGATAAACAGCTGGGTCATCGGCAAAGAGTCTTACCTTGGATTTAATAGAGTCTGGTAGGTCGTTTATATAGACCAGGAATAGGATGGGTCCGAGTACTGATCCTTGTGGTACTCCGGATGTTACTGGGACTTCCATGGATATGTCATTATCGAGTACTACACTTTGTGTACGATTTGATAAGAATGCTCTGATCCACTGGAGGTTGTGACCCCTGATACCATATTAAATAGACAGTCAAGGCAAAAAATAGAATGTAGATACAAATCTGCGATTATAAAAAAAATTACGTCCATGAAAACAGGCCTGGACTGGTCATCCTCGAAAACTTTCATTCTTTCTGATATTGCTAAATTAATTTAATCTTAAATTAGACCTTAAACTAATATCACGTCACGAGTGACATAAATCTCTGTGGCCCTATATCATTCATTATACCGTGTTCTATGATTGTGCCAAGTTTTGGCCCTATAGTAATGAAACTTTTATTTGTTTAATTCCATTTATTTTTTGCAGCCATCTTGAAACAGATGGCCATATTGAACAAACAAATGGCCACATATCCAAAATGTTCAGTATTCCTACCACCGTGCCAAGTTTCATGTTGTAAACCCCAAACCCACAGTTCTTTCATTTTCTTCGACACATGGCTGGAATGTTAATTCAGTATGATTTTCTTAATTGCAATGTTTGAACGAGTGAAAAATAAAGGCATTTGCTACTAGGTTATTGGCATAAATCTTCAAGTTAGTGACTCCTCCCATTTACCGTTGAACATTTTTAATTCTAACCTTCATTGATAAGTTTGTCGTTGACAACTGTTTGCAGAGTTGTTAAGTTTTGTTTCAGATTTGTTATTTTCTGATCCTTGGTGGCTACTTCCAGTTTCAGATTCTGAATATCAGATTTCATAGTCTGTACCTCCGATTTCAAGGCCATTATCTCTTGAGCAATGTCAAGGTCACTGTGAAGGACTAATCTCTTGCTGTCCTTGACCCCACTGCAATATTTCAGCAGAAAGCACCGTAGAAGCATTGCTAATTTATAATCCATGTTGACACACTATGGTACTACTGTATGGGATTGTGGTACTACTGTATGGGATTGTGTACTACTGTATGGGATTGTTGTACTACTGTATGGGATTGTTGTACTACTGTATGGGATTGTTGTACTACTGTATGGGATTGTGTACTACTGTATGGGATTGTGTACTACTGTATGGGATTGTTGTACTACTGTATGGGATTGTGTACTACTGTATGGGATTGTGTACTACTGTATGGGATTGTTGTACTACTGTATGGGATTGTTGTACTACTGTATGGGATTGTTGTACTACTGTATGGGATTGTTGTACTACTGTATGGGATTGTTGTACTACTGTATGGGATTGTTGTACTACTGTATGGGATTGTTGTACTACTGTATGGGATTGTGTACTACTGTATGGGATTGTTGTACTACTGTATGGGATTGTTGTACTACTGTATGGGATTGTTGTACTACTGTATGGGATTGTGTATGGGATTGTTGTACTACTGTATGGGATTGTGTATGGGATTGTTGTACTACTGTATGGGATTGTGTATGGGATTGTGGTACTACTGTATGGGATTGTGTATGGGATTGTTGTACTACTGTATGGGATTGTTGTACTACTGTATGGGATTGTTGTACTACTGTATGGGATTATTCAACTTGGAAAAATACTTCTCTAGATTCATATATGTATTGATATAAAATGATAAGACAAGGGCACTCAGGTACATCTAGTTGTATGTCAGTTACTGAAGATTGGGCAAAGATAGCAAACCAAGGTTGTATGAAGGTCAAACTTAGTCATGTTTCATCATTACATCTAACATTTTGAGTTTTTGTTTTTTCTTTTTATTGTTCTATAGGTTTAAATATGTTATTGGTGCAATATAATCAACAGTTATTAATATGCAAAAACAGTTTGCTTTATACTAGTCTAATAGTTAGTATTAATGATTGAACAATGCAAGTTATACAGAAAAACTGGCTAATGGGATGCTGCGAGTTTTAAAAAAACAATCAAGATTGCCATGTGTCCCGTTAACTGTAAAAATTCATAAGGTATTGCTCTTAGATAAGATTTTAAGGGTTTGCATTGTTTGATATAAATGTAAATATTTTTATATTTAAAAACAAATTCTCCCTACATATAATATTTATGAACAAGTTGCAAATTATTTTAATTGAACAACCTTTTGGCATCTCTGTGGTTGAGAGGGTAAAGATGATGAGTGAGAAACCTTCTTGCCTCTCACAGCTCTGGGTAACATTCCCACTGGGAGCTCAACTTGTGAGTGAGGAACCTTCTTGCCTCTCACTGCTCTGGGCACCTGTCCCACTGGGAGCTCAACTTGAGAGTGAGAAACCTTCTCGCCTCTCACTGCTCTGGGTACCAATCCCACTGGGAGTTCAACTTGTGAGTGAGGAACCTTCTTGTCTCTCACTGCTCTGGGCACCAGTCCCACTGGGAGCTCAACTTGAGAGTGAGAAACCTTCTCGCCTCTCACTGCTCTGGGTACCAATCCCACTGGGAGCTCAACTTGTGAGTGAGGAGTGAGAAACCTTCTTGCCTCTCACTGCTCTAGGTACCAACTCCACTGGGAGCTCAATTTGTGAGTGAGAAACCTTGCCTCGCACTGCTCTGGGTACCAATCCCACTGGGAGCTCAACTTGTGAGTGAGAAACCTTCTTGCCTCTCACTGCTCTGGGTACTAATCCCACTGGGAGCTCAACTTGTGAGTGAGAAACCTTCTTGCCTCTCACTGCTCTGGGTACCAATCCCACTGGGAGCTCAACTTGTGAGTGAGAAACCTTCTTGCCTCTCACTGCTCTGGGTACCAATCCCACTGGGAGCTCAACTTGAGAGTGAGAAACCTTCTTGCCTTTCACTGCTCTGGGTACTAATCCCACTGGGAGCTCAACATGTGAGTGAGAAACCTTCTTGCCTCTCACTGCTCTGGGTACTAATCCCACTGGGAGCTCAACTTGTGAGTGAGAAACCTTCTTGCCTCTCACTGCTCTGGGTACTAATCCCACTGGGAGCTCAACATGTGAGTGAGAAACCTTCTCGCCTCTCACTGCTCTGGGTACCAATCCCACTGGGAGCTCAACTTGTGAGTGAGGAGTGAGAAACCTTCTTGCCTCTCACTGCTCTGGGTACCAACTCCACTGGGAGCTCAATTTGTGAGTGAGAAACCTTGCCTCGCACTGCTCTGGGTACCAATCCCACTGGTAGCTCAACATGTGAGTGAGAAACCTTCTTGCCTCTCACTGCTCTGGGTACTAATCCCACTGGGAGCTCAACTTGTGAGTGAGAAACCTTCTTGCCTCTCACTGCTCTGGGTACCAATCCCACTGGGAGCTCAACTTGAGAGTGAGAAACTTCTTGCCTCTCACTGCTCTCGGTACTTGTCCCACTGGGATCTCAACTTGTGAGTGAGAAACCTTGCCTCTCACTGCTCTTGGTACCAATCCCACTGGGAGCTCAACTTGCTTTGGGTACCAATCCCACTGGAAGCTCAACTTGAGAGTGAGAAACCTTCTTGCCTCTCACTGCTCTGTGTACTTGTCCCACTGGGAGCTGAACTTGAGAGTGAGAAACCTTTTTGCCTCAAACTGCTCTGGGTACCAATCCCACTGGGAGCTCAACTTGAGAGTGGGAAACTTCTTGCCTCTCACTGCTCTGGGTACTTGTCCCACTGGGAGCTCAACTTGTGAGTGAGAAACCTTGCCTCTCACTGCTCTTGGTACCAATCCCACTTGGAACACAACTTGAGAGTGAGAAACCTTCTTGCCTCTCACTGCTCTGGGTACTTGTCCCACTGGGAGCTCAACTTGTGAGTGAGAAACCTTGCCTCTCACTGCTCTTGGTACTTGTCCCACTGGGAGCTCCACTTGAGAGTGAGAAACCTTCTTGCCTCTCACTACTCTGGGTACTTGTCCCACTGGGAGCTCAACTTGAGAGTGAGAAACCTTCTTCAGGTTTCTCAATAGACTTTAAAAGTGAAGAGTCATATGACCCTTGACTCAAAAATCTCAAGGGTCAAAATTGAAAAAGCAAGAGTCAAATATAAATCGAACAAATCGAAACGCCGTTTTACAAAACATCCTTTAATAACTTTAATTGTAGTGAATTCTGTAAATATTGTATTACAAAGAAAGGTGTGCAAGAATATATATACATTTGAACTTAAAAAACTACTATTCCATTTTACAATAATGTGTCCTTATGTCAGAGATTCCAAAGTTATGTAAGGATGTTTTATAAATTGGGGTCCACATTTGTTAATATTATAAGTTATTGGTGTTATTATAACACAATCTCTGTTTGCACCAATTGTATACGTATGTATATATAGAACATTAAACAAGAAAACAAAGGACAGTGTATCTTTAATGTATGTTTAATTCTCAAGAAATCTATTCTCATTTTATTAATTTCATTTATTTCAAAAAATAATTCTGTAGTATAGTACACTCTATAATATTATATAATAGACGAAAATATACTTCTTTGCGCCATTATTTGTGAATTTAACATACATGAATTAATAAAGTCCGTTACTCGGTAGCACAAACAATATCCGTAATCGCAAAATATCACAATGCGTAATGTCCGGTAAGTTTTGACTGAATGCCAACCCAGGTTAAAAAACGCTCTTTTTATGTACATTCGACGATTTATAAATATTTAAATTATCCTCATTAAAACTATATTTCTTTATTTAAAACGTGCGTAAAAAAAAATTAACGAACAACAACACAAATAAACAAACAACAAACACAAATAAAGTCAATTTTATTTTTGCCGATTTTACCTGTTCACACGTTTGACCGCTTAGCTTCTGTCTTATCGCAATTCAATTTAATTAACCCCCTAATCAATCAGAAGCCGGTAGCAATCAATTAAACAGTTAATCCGATCAAGTCATAATAGTCTTCACCCGCGCAAAGCATCATAAACTTCAAAGATAATCATTAAATTATCAACACAATAGCAGCGATTAGATTACACAGTGACACCATTTACAGACAGGTTATTTCCCCCAAGATGCGACAGCAGCGAATTTGATTGGTCGAGAGGCGATCAAGGTCGTCAGGCAAGGTGTCAATCACTGTTTATGCAGCTGTGATGTAAATAGGTATTGGATTGATGCTTGGAAGCAAATACACGCGCGTCATAAAAACGCACAGGTCGTAAATTAGATGCGTCAGAAATGGGTCAAATTGAAATTCCATGCGTCAAAACGCGTGTGTACGCGTCTATTGAGAACCCTGCTTCTTGCCTCTCACTACTCTGGGTACTTGTCCCACTGGGAGTTGACTTGAGAGTGAGAAACTTTCTCGCCTTTCACTGCTCTGGGTACTTGTCCCACTGGGAGCTCAACTTGAGAGTGAGAAACCTTCTTGCCTCTCACTGCTATGAGTACTTGTCCCACTGGGAGCTCAACTTGTGAATGAGAAACCTTCTTGCCTCTCACTGCTCTGGGTTCAAATCCCACTGGGAGCTCAACTTGTGAGTGAGAAACCTTCTTGCCTCTCGCTGCTCTGGGTACGAATCTGGGAGCTCAACTTTAAGTGAGAAAGTGTTGATTCGGCCAAACTGTATGCAATTCATACAGCAGCCAATTTGCCTTCACAGCTGGAAAATGCTGGTGCACTGATTTTTTAACAGACTAGATAAGTAGGGGCAATTCGGGTAAATAATATGGACATTTTTTGCAAGTTCAGCTTTCACCACTGATGCTGGTACCCAAATCGTGTCTCACATACCTCAGAAATAACCGAAAACAAGGGGAAACATTGTTGGACCACGTTTTTATTTGACTGGTTCTCAGCTTCACAATAGTTATTTAATGAAATCATTTAAAGTGACCTAGTGTGACCTAGTGTGACACCTGCTTATTATACTGGCAGTATAATAGACAAGGTATATACTGTATAACTATGTTTCCTTTTCAGTGAGGAGATATCAGCAGTAGCCATATACTGTACAGTTATGTTTCCTTTTCAGTGAGGAGATATCAGCAGTAGCCATATACTGTACAGCTATGTTTCCTTTTCAGTGAGGAGATATCAGAAGTGGCCATATACTGTATCTCTTGTTTCCTTTTCAGTGAGGAGATATCAGAAGTGGCCATATACTGTATCTCTTGTTTCCTTTTCAGTGAGGAGATATCAGAAGTGGCCATATACTGTATCTCTTGTTTCCTTTTCAGTGAGGAGATATCAGAAGTGGCCATAAACTGTATCTCTTGTTTCCTTTTCAGTGAGGAGATATCAGAAGTGGCCATATACTGTATCTCTTGTTTCCTTTTCAGTGAGGAGATATCAGAAGTGGCCATATACTGTATAACTCTTGTTTCCTTTTCAGTGAGGAGATATCAGCAGTGGCCAAGCTGCCAGCAGATCGTATCATACAGCTTGTGTGCAGGTGTCTGGCTATTAATTGTAAAATGCTGGTATGTCGACAACATTTGAAATATATTTAACATGTTTTACCAGTTTTAGTTTTATGATATAGAAATTATTCACCTGAGAAATGCTTCAATACTTATTGACATCAAAACACCCAAGGCGTCAGTTTCTTGAGCATTTATTTTTTATTTTTAACAGTGTAAATATCAAATATCATTACTATCTTGAATTTTAATGTCGTCTTAAGATTTCTCTAAATGTCTGATCTCATGTGATTGTCCACATTAATGCAATTGTAACTCTGTCCACAGTTAAGCAGACCTACACAAGAGAGGATGCTGCTGGCAGGTCTGCTTCCCGACATACATATAGCTGCACTGGGTGCTCTGCACAAACTTATACTCTTGTAAGTAGGTTGGAATAAATGATGGAACATTTTCTTTCAACACTTTAAAGACTTGCGTCATATCATGTTGGAACGGGGAATGTGGATGAGCAAAACATAATAGGGTTGAAAATGAGTGCCATGTTCTCAGTCCCACTTCATTTCAAACCATGGTGTTTGGTTCCCGGTTCCCTTTGGGGAAATTCCAGCCGATGTTGGCAGCGACAGTTGGTTATATTTCTTTGGCCTCAGGCAAGTTTGGCAGTTTAGTAAAATCCTGAAAATCCTGAAATATCCCCCAACCTGTAGGTCAGGTGACATTAAAAATGTCTATAATCTTGTACAAAAATGCTCTAGTCCCAGCATAAATAAGCTTACCTTTTTCAGTAACAAAAAAATACATCGACAGATGGGTAACTATTTAAAGAATGTTTGGATATATGATTTATAAGGCGAGGGGATCAGCAAATACATTGACTTTTCTAAGAATGTTTTTGTCACAGGGTTAATTGGGGTTGTAAATAAGTAATGTCAGAACTCTGTATCGAGGTCAGCTCACAGATTAATTCTGTAAAACAGAAAAGGTATAATCAAGTTATAGAAAAATAACTTGATAGCAAAACTTACACATTCTGTTCTATTCTCAACGGAAATGGCACCTACCACATTAATTTTAAGTAGCAATATAATTACCTAATCGAATAACATATCTGAAAGCTAATTCTAAATACAAATCCATAACAGCAGTCAGGTTTACAAGTATTAAAATTAATGTGGTAGGTGCCATCATCAGTAGGTTTAGAAATGGTGTACATGTGTTGTAGAACTTGACTCTCGTTTGTGGTATAGCTACTTTAAAGAAAATGTTGGTACACTTTATATCCGATTACTTCCTTTGTCCATATGTTCCTTATAGCCCATAATCAGGAGGTTAACTTTTTTGTCTCCAGTTACCTCCCTTTGTCCATAAACCTTGATATGTATATCTAGCCAGGTGTACAGATCATATACTAATGTATATGTGCTGATTAAAAATATAGGTTTATTCACGGTTTCTTCAAATACCTGTGATTGAAGATGAATTATGAGTTGGTAATTCGACAATACACATCATATTGTACCATAGCTGTAATGGTTTTCCTTTGTTATTGCTTATGATATATTTTTCATAAACCTGAAGATCTGAACCTAAGCCGTGCTATAAATGCCGGTATATTTCAGCCGTGCTATAAATGACATATTCGGCAGTTATACCATGGCCTACTCCATTGTACACGCGCATAGTCGTAAGTTTACACACAACCTGTCAATCAAAATGTCAATTACCGGCAATTTCTAAGGTACAAAACATTTATAGCATACTTTTCTCGTATGCGATTTATACTGCACTCTCGGGCCTGCGGCCCTCGAGAAGCAGTATAAATCGCATATACTCGAAAAAGTATGCTATAAATATTACTAATATGACCTGAACACCTGGATATACGATTTTGTAGTGTAATTTTGTCATTATTTGGCGGGTTAGTGCCTTTAAAAACAATTTGTTGAATAATATGTCATGCAAGACAAGTCATGGAATGTCTTGATTCTTGTATCTATGCTTAGAACAATATTTTAAGATAGTGTGGTTTAAAGAGGCTCTACCTATATATTTTTGTCCACCAACTGATATAAACTTTACTTAATCATAAAGAGGACTATGAAAAAGGTAAATGGCAATAATTTCACCCCATGTAATATGCGTTTTGCTAAGAAAAAAACAGGATTGAAAAGATCGGATTTTTAAAATTGTATTCGTAATTGTTTTAGACAAGCCGATTGCGGAGATTTTTCGATCTTATTCGTTTACAATCGGAACGGCCTCGTCGGATTAGTGAAGAGTTCCGATCGATTCGTTTACTATCGGAACTGCCCCGAATAGTTTGTTTTCGTTCAACTGAATCGCATTGTGCATGTCCGAGAAAATCGTAAAAACACGTAGTTCTCCGGCAGGAATAAACGGCAGGGCAGCATTTTATTCAAGATATTGTTTTGATCATAATTAATAACTTACAGAACAGGAATATGAACCATGTTTCTTTTTATAATACTCATAAAATAGCTTTGTATACATATAAATGCAGTAATATTGAGTATTTAATATTTTACAATAAAAATCGCGTAGATATAGGTAGTGCCGCTTTAAAACCCCAGTGGAACTCGTCTGAATGCTTTTGTTTTCATTCAAAGGCTTTTAGTTTGCTCAACTAAACACCATCAATTTGTGCTGGTAGAAAGATTAAATGTACACCAAGTTACAGAATGTACTCAAAGTATTTTTACATTTAGGATGTATTTTTGAAGTAGTGAGGAAATCTGTGTTTTTATCTATGCAGCGGGAGGTTAGTAGGAGGTTAGTATAGCCTGCAGGCAGCACTGTTTAAAACTTAACAGCTATGATGTATCAGAGCTACAGATAAGCTTTTTGATCAATTGTCATACCCGGTATTGATTTAAAGGGACAATGTCCGTAACTTTTAGCTTATAAAACACACACTAATTATGTTCACAAACAATACATACCAAACATTATTGAATATTTACTAATTAAAAGCAAGATTGGTTGACGAAATTCAATAGCGGCCTAAACTATAATGACACTAGTGGGTAATAATAGTGACCGCGCAATAGGCAACATCGCTCCCACCTGAGCTAACCAGGCCATACATATTACGCAATACATATGATGTAGAAAACCTAATGCGCTAATGGAAGTCATGTGATAAGCAGAAAAGGTAAATAATGTGGGTCCTACATTATTTTACAAATAATAAAACTTTTTTTCAAACTCATGAATGTAATACTACAGACTTCATTGTGTCTATGCTCATGTTTTTATGTATACATTTCATAGAATAAAATATGTTTTCATGTATACATTTTATAGAATAAAAGTCAGACAGTTATTTGGTAATGCTCAATATCTGCTTACTTATTGACAGTGTCCCTTTAATTGGGTATTTCATGTTTTCAGTTTGGTAAAATAAAACCATAAAAGTTTGCGACATTGTTTTTAGATGGCATTGCACTAATATTGTACACACAAAATCTAATAAATCAACTTCTTTTACAATAGGCTTTATACAAGGTCACTGGGTGTCCCTCCAACAACCCATATATTGCTCAATTTGCATTGGTTGTTTTATCATTTGACAACTTCGATTACTTTATTGGTACACATGCTTTTTATTTTACTTGGGTATTTTGGCATTTTTAGCTCTGCTGTTTGATCAGCAGAGCTTATGCCGTGGTGCGGTGTCCGTTGTCCGTTCGTCTGTCTGTCCGTAAATATTTGTTTGTAGCGACTACTCCTCTTAAACTACCGGATGGATTTTCATGAAACTTTACAAAAATGTTGCCCATTAAGTCATTTGATCCTTGCAAAAATGCAGGTTGATGTGAAATCCAAGATGGCCACCAAAGCTAAAAATAGATTTATTTGAAAACTACAAGTGATATTGATATGAGACCTTTTCTAAAATGATAAGCATAACATGATGTTGATCATTTTCGAAAATAATTTTGATTCAACATAAAACATGTCTGCCAGCAGCCATCTTTGTTTACATAGAATTATATAATTATAGTAAAAACTTGTAGCGACTACTCCTTTGAAACTAGTTGACGGATTTTCATGAAACTTCACAGAAATGTTGCTCTAGATGTCTAATTGATCCTAGCAAAATTTCAGGTCCGCCGGAAATTCAAGATGGCCACCACGGCTAAAAATAGATTTTTAAAAACCACAAATTTGTAGCGACTACTTCTTGAAAACTATAAGTGATATTGATATGAGACTTTTTCTAAAATGATCAGCATGACATGATGTTGATGCTTGTCGAAAATAATTTTTATTCAACATTAAACATGGCTGCCAGCAGCCATCCTTGTTTACATAGAGTTATATAGTAAAAACTTGTAGCGATTATTCCTCTGAAACTACTTGATGGATTTTCAGGAAACTTAACAGGAATGTTGCTCTTGATGTCTAATTGATCCTACCAAAATCAGGTCGGCCGGAAATTCAAGATGGCCACCACGGCTAAAAATAGATTTTTAAAAACCACAAATTTGTAGCGACTACTTCTTGAAAACTACAAGTGATATTGATATGGGATTGATCCTTGTTGACCTCTTGTTAATTGGGTATTTAAGCAAATACCCTGCTTATCTGTAGCTCTGATGTATAATCATGTAATCAAAACCTTGGACAGGTGTCTTTACACTGATACAAAGGGTATGTTACTTTATACAAGATTTTAGAATAGGAGACTATTCTGTCGGATAGAAGAGAAAAGGATTCTGTAGTTATCTTGTATTTCACTGTTGTAGGTGCCGGACATTGCTGATACCCCACTGTATGGTGATCTCAAGTCTGTTCTGCCAGGAGTTGTTGTGGACATACACGGAAAACTGTGGACACAACATCCAGTATGGGTAATGATATTTATGACTGTTTTGCAAGGAGTTGTTTTCGACGTACATGGTCCAGTATGGGTAATGTTCATTATGTGTCCTCTTAGCAGAGCTTCCGTATCCGCTACAATATATGTATCTTGCATTTTTCTCGCAGGATTTTTACCAGACTCGTCACAATTTTACCTGCAACCTAACCAAGCTCATAACTGAACATAACAAGAAAAGTATTTGATTTTTGTTCATGAAGCTTCACACACAACTTCGTCTTACCTCAATAAGTGTTGTTAAACATATCCAGCAACTCTGACTTTCATTTTGGCAGAGTAACGCCCCTTTTCGTAAAACTTCAACCTGTTTGTAAAACTTTATACAGTCCCTCCTTGTCAGTTATCCAATGCAGAGATATGCCCCTTTTCATAGGTCACATCCAGTCTTTGTTACGACATGCGTATCTTGCTTCTTTCTTGCAGGATTTTCACCAAACTTCACCAGAATGTTTCTTTAATATATGTATCTAACATCATGTGCAAAATATCGGTTCACTGGGACCTACATTTGACGAAATATAGGTCACATTCAGTCTCTGCTATGACATCGATATTTTGTTTCTTTCTTGCAGTATTTTCTCCAAACTTTACCATAATGTTTCTTATATGCATCGTATAGCATGTGCAGAATTTCGGATCGCTGTCTTCTACTTCGGACGAAATATAGGTCACGTCCAGTCTCCGCTACAACATGCGTATATTGCTTCTTTCTTGCAGGATTTTCACCAGACTTCAACAGAATGTTCCTTATATGCATATATTCTATTTGTGATTGATGGTGTATGAAGTCTTGTTTAATTTATTCTATTTGTGACTGATGGTGTATGAAGTCTTGTTTAATTTATTCTATTTGTGACTGATGGTGTATAAAGTCTTGTTTAATTTATTCTATTTGTGACTGATGGTGTATAAAGTCTTGTTTAATATATTCTATTTGTGATTGATGGTGTATAAAGTCTTGTTTAATTTATTCTATTTGTGACTGATGGTGTATAAAGTCTTGTTTAATTTATTCTATTTGTGATTGATGGTGTATAAAGTCTTGTTTAATTTATTCTATTTGTGATTGATGGTGTATAAAGTCTTGTTTAATTTATTCTATTTGTGATTGACTGTGTATAAAGTCTTGTTTAATTTATGCTATTTGTGATTGATGGTGTATAAAGTCTTATTTAATTTATTCTATTTGTGATTGATGGTGTATAAAGTCTTGTTTAATTTATTCTATTTGTGATTGACTGTGTATAAAGTCTTGTTTAATTTATGCTATTTGTGATTGATGGTGTATAAAGTCTTATTTAATTTATTCTATTTGTGATTGATGGTGTATAAAGTCTTGTTTAATATATTCTATTTGTAAATTGTAGCTGCCTACGAGAGGTGGTGTATGAAGTCATGGTGACATGGTTAAAGGTACAAGATGGAAGCTCTGGGATAGTTAATGAAGAGAAAACTATTGTGAAGCAAATACTGCTGGACTGTGCTCCATATGAAGATACTTTGAAGGTAACTATAGATACAAATAATTGTAGGTGATAGGCAGACATTTATGAAGTGTCAAGGAGAATATAATTTTGTGGGCCCGTAGCTACTAAAATTTTGGGAATGCACCAAACATTGAAGTAGGCATTTTTCAGCATTTTTCTTGGGGTACATGTCCTCAGACCTCTCTACGAAGGGATTTGCCTCAGTTACATTTCAGGGCTGGCTACGGGCCTGATGTGAATGAAATACTAAAGTAGTAAGTATAGAGTTCACATAGTGGAAGGTATAGGTGGCAGTTCACGGATTGTAAATTGAAACACATTTATGAAGTTAATTATGAATGGTAGTAAGTTTTACCCATTTGGTAGATACAGATATGACATGTTTGAAGTTGCTAGGCAGGGATCCGGAGATTGGGAATCAAATACAACTTGTGAATTCTTGCAACTCGCTATGACATTTAAATAATTTTAAATTACAAAACAAATCTGTCAGATGCAAATAGTCTATAAATGATCTTTATAAGACGATGAGTCAGAGCTGAAAGTAATAAGCTTCCCAGGCAGTAAGTATAGAGTTGACATGATGAAGGTGATAGTCGAGAGCTCTGTGATGGTAAAAGAATCCTATTGTGAATCAGTACAAGAGGAATGCTCTCTTTAAAAGTGGCATTTGACAAAAATTTACAGTCAAACAGTCATCCAAGGAAATTAACAAAAAATCAATTTTAAAGAAATCATTTTGAACCATTCTGGTTTGAATAACATGTTGTGAAAACTGACAAACTTGTATAATTACACGTCGGATTTGCAGACAAGATGTAATTAAAACCTCTTTTTAAGTACAGAAATAGTGGTTGAGTGCCCGCCTCTCATGTGGCAGGTTGTTGGTTCAGTCCTCAGAAGTACTATATTACTTCCTTTTGATTATCAGAATCACTGTCACATTCTGTTCCCTATAAACGTGATGTGTATTTGCCTAAGTACAGAACTACAGTATGTAGGTATTACAGTAGCTCTTCAAACAATTCAGAGCATATAAGTTTTTCCGTATTTTGATGTCTGATTTGTACTCTAACTACATGGAGTATACCATCTCAATGTTAAAGAAAATTGGACTTCTATTTCTAGCTAAGTACCACAACTTCCTCTACATAGACGGATGAATCTGGACCATCTAAAAAGAAGAAAAGGAAAGGCTATCAGGAGATTGGCCAGGGTATCAGCTCTCAGAGAAAGGTCCATCAGTATGCCAACAGTAGATTAGTGTCCTCGGCATTAGAAGGTAAGATTGGCCAGGGTATCAGCTCTCAGAGAAAGGTCCTTCAGTATGCCAACAGTAGATTAGTGTCCTTGGCATTAGAAGGTAAGATTGGCCATGGTATCAGGTCTCAGAGAAAGGTCCTTCAGTATGCCAACAGTAGATTGGTGTCCACGGCATTAGAAGGTAAGATTGGCCTGGGTTTTAGCTCTCAGAGAAAGGTCCTTCAGTACGCCAACAGTAGATTAGTGTCCATGGCATTAGAAGGTAAGATTGGCCAGGGTATCAGCTCTCAGAGAAAGGTCCTTCAGTATGCCAACAGTAGATTAGTGTCCAGGGATTTAGAAGGTAAGATTGGCCAAGGTATCAGCTCTCAGAGAAAGGTCCTTCAGTATGCCAACAGTAGATTAGTGTCCACGGCATTAGAAGGTAAGATTGGCTGGGGTATCAGCTCTCAGAGAAAGGTCCTTTAGTATGCCAACAGAAGATTAGTGTCCATGGCATTAGAAGGTAAGATTGGCTAGGGTTTCAGCTCTCAGAGAAAGGTCCTTCAGTATGCCAACAGTAGATTAGTGTCCACGGCATTAGAAGGTAAGATTGGCCAGGGTATCAGCTCTCAGAGAAAGGTCCTTCAGTATGCCAACAGTAGATTAGTGTCCACGGCATTAGAAGGTAAGATTGGCCAGGGTTTTAGCTCTCAGAGAAAGGTCCTTCAGTATGCCAACAGTAGATTAGTGTCCACAGCATAAGAAGGTAAGATTGGCCAAGGTATCAGCTCTCAGAGAAAGGTCCTTCAGTATGCCAACAGTAGATTAGTGTCCACGACATTAGAAGGTAAGATTGGCCAGGGTTTCAGCTCTCAGAGAAAGGTCCTTCAGTATGCCAACAGTAGATTAGTGTCCATGGCATTAGAAGGTAAGATTGGCCAGGGTATCAGCTCTCAGAGAAAGGTCCTTCAGTACGCCAAGAGTAGATTAGTGTCCACGGCATTAGAAGGTAAGATTGGCCAGGGTATCAGCTCTCAGAGAAAGGTCCTTCAGTACGCCAACAGTAGATTAATGTCCACGGCATTGGAAGGTATTAAAGTTATTGGAAGTGGAAAAGCAACCAGGAGATTGGCCCGGATGTAAGCGGGTATAGCAGAAAGGATTAACATCAGCTAACAGTAGGTTGGTTTCCTTGGCTTTAGATAGTTTAGTAACACCACAAAGCTTATGTAAATGTTATAGATATTCATTAGATAAGAATGAAATAATAGGAACCCAGAAAAATCAGCCAGACTGTCGGGACAAAGAGAAAGGTTAACTAGTATGCGGTTGTAATATCACTCGAATTATAAGACACTTGTTAACTGTATTTGTTATCTTCATTTATGTATCGTAGGAGTCGTCATAACCAGACATATTTTTCTTTCAGCTTTGTACTGGATATTGACAACATCAGGGTCGGAGCTTGAGGGAACATCTGTACAGGTGAGAGTACTTATATGCTGTCTAATAAACTTACTTGTTTTCTTGATAAAACTGCCCAAGTGACTGGAAAAACTGGCTTAGGGCTATTCCATTAAAAGATACTTTTGACCCCAGGAAGGCAATTTAATAAACATCTATAAGTGAACCATATGTTCCAGGACTTGGCTTTTTAAACTCAATTTTGCTTCTATGGGTGGGTGTTCAATTTCAAAAATGCCTTTCTTTGGTCCAATGTATGTTTTAATGGAATAGCCCTTAGACAGACTTGAAGTAAATAACAAAGTCTTGATTCTCATTTCTGTCTACCCATGCAATATGTTACAATACTTTTTACTTGTTATCCTATTCCCATTCCATATACAGTTATATGATCTGTACCTGTAATTTATTCTGTTGTACAGGATATACAGGGTTTTGTCATCAGGACGCTTCTGTCGATACAGCAGACGAAGGACCTGCCCATTCCTTATAGTTGTACAACCTGTAGACGAGGCCTGTATAGGGTACTACAGGCCTGCATGCTGACACCCCACCCCATGGCACCCCCTCCTACACAGTGTGCCCTGGCAATCTGTATAGTTGGCTTGTTGGATCAGAACATTGAGGTCAGTGTTTTACCTACAATTTGTTATTAGCAAGGATCACACAGACCACAAAACATTGACCGTCATAATTATATGGCCTAACGTGCTTAAAAACAATGTTAAACCTCATTCCAACAAAACTGTTTTAATACTATAGAGTACTATAGAGTACTATAGAGAATGTTGATTTAGTGTTTTATATTGTGTCTGGGTATGTCTCGTCCCAATTAGTAAAAGGTTTATTCTGAGAGCACACAATTTTGTCATAATGTCATGTATGCAGTTTAAAAAAACACAACAATAATACATAAACTTTATTTTATTAGATTTCATCATTCTGTGTAGAGACAATGCGAATCTTAGAGCCCATAATCCATCCCAGGGTGCCTTGCTTGAATGGACCAATCATTTGTGAATCTGTTTTGAAAGTAGGTGCAGCTAGTGATCCTGTGACAGCAGAGGTATTTAATTGCGGCCATATTGGTGAAATAGAAAAAGTAAATGGGAGTGACAGTGTTGTCCAAGTAGGCGGAGCAAGTGATCATGTGACAGCCAGCTGGCGTGGCCTAAACAGTTCAAACAATCGCCCAAGCAGAAAGAGACCTGCGAATGTTGATACGAATACTGATGGAAGTGATGATGATGTTGTTATTACTAAAGTTGTCAGTAAAAATGTACGTGATTCTGACTCGGATTCAGAATTGGATTCTATGGAAACAGATGACGATGAGGAGGATCCTGATTGTGGAATTGTTGATGTAGATGCTGTGTCCTCTGGTACACAAGCTGTTAAATATAAAGAGGACTCTCAAAATCTTTCTGGCGATACCAATCATGGAAGTGGTGATAAAGTGAAACAAGCCGAGCCGACTGCTGGCACTAGCATTATGGAGATTATTAGTGATGGTATACCAGCCAGAATGTTGTCCGGTACAGCAGTGGAGGGTACAGCACCTGCAGAAGGGGAAGGTGATGCCGTCGTGGAAGTGTCTAGCGGTGAGGAATCCTCCAGTGGGCCAGTAGTTGTACAATAGATGGAAAAAGACACCGAAAAAAAGGTGAGGATCAGGAATATAGTTTTTTTCTGCTTCATTTTAATGTGATATACTACGCCCTGCACAACAGGTTAGAGAAACTCAACTTTGCGCTGAATCAAAATTTCGTCTGTTATTGTACAGTCTTGACCTTTATCGCCCCATTAAAAATGACAAGCGTTTACCTGGACATGATTAATTTAAAGCACATCAAGACCCTGATCAAACGTGGCCTTTTGATAGCCTGCTTGATCAGTTCCGATTGGCCCGAGATTGCTAGTGTGTAACTGTTGGCCAATGAAAACTTAACGTCACCAGATTGATTTGTCAAAATGCATGTCAAACATTTGTTCTGCCCTCATTGTTTCTGCTCGGCACCGTGTTATTGTTTTAGATTTATATAACTTCATTTCGTGTCACGTAGTGAAATGAAACCTGACTTTTTCGGAAGAATTGGGCAGCGAGGAAAACATTGACATTAATGTGGATTGGAGCGGTGTGCCTTGATAGATATTGCCATAAATGGTATTCAATGGGATATGACTTTTTTCTCAGTGAAAAAATACCGCAACTGTCAGGATTTTCTGTAATAAGCTTTCTGGATGATGAAATTACACATATTTAGATCTTGGGAACTATGAGCTTTTGCAACATTAATTTAGGCAGGCACTGTAGGTAGACGTGTAATATAAACGGGTCCTGATTAAAGTACCCGGGGAAATGTACCACTATTTTCGGTCATGTTTTATTAATCAGAGACCTCTGACCTTACCAGCCCTTTTTACGAAAAAGCCACAAAAGCCACACAAAAAATGGCGAGGTCATGATGAACATAAACAATACTAGTGAGTCGAGTCGTATGTACATGTTATACACCGCATGTAGGTATTTATACGCATTTTTCCCCGGGCGTGTCATAATTGATTGACAACGGCTTCTCAAGAGATAAACCGTCGATCGAGGTCAGTGAGTGCGGAAATGTCTGTGATGTCGCTACCGACTTCGCTTGTCACAAAATGGGGAAACTCTAACCTGTTGTGCAAGGCGTAGTAACTGACGGCGGTAGGAAAGAGACTTAGCTGGGTTTGTTCATGAGTTTGATATTTGTTTGTTATATTATGGAAATAGATAAATAGAGGATATTTGTTGTTTTTGAGTGAATGACAGATTTTACTTTATCGAGAAGTGTGAATGCATTATACTTTCATGAATCGTATGGAATAGATAAAAAATATATACATAAATTATAAAGAATATAACGTATGTATATAAAAAGTGCATGTGCCTGTCCTCGTGTTTTTGTTTAATTATTATTATTGATGAATATTACTTTTATGAGAAGTTGTAAAGTGAAACAATGAAATGCATTAGAAAACAGGTAAATCCAGGGGTGTTGTCAACTTTATATAAAGTAAGCGGCCCATAGGGCAGAGTAGCCGGGTGTTTTGATCGATACTTGAATTGAATACTAGTAAAAGTAACCATGGTAGCCAGGTAAACCAGTCAAAGTAACAGGGGCAAATCCCCGCCTACCGCCTCTTAATGACACCCCTGTAAACCAGTATTGTAATTCTGACTTGCGACAGTTCAGTGTGTCGCCATTATACGTTGTGACTACTACATACCACTGATATACAATCCAAAAGTAAATAAATCAGTACAGCTAGCAGTTATGGAATGTCAATGAAATGTTTAATTAATTTAGTTGGTATAACTTTTTTTTTATTTCTTTTACAGGAGGATACTGTGGAAGTGGAGTCTATTTTGATGACATTCGTCGATGCCGGGCCAGACTCAGATTGATGACCGTTGGATTGGTCATTCTACTCAAATAGGTGGGGTATTTGTTACGTGGTGGGAGTGGAATATCTAACAAATATTTCCTGCTCTCCATGTTGAAAATGTTTGGCTTCCACACTGTGTGACGGACATTGGTTTTATAAACCTTGGGATTATAAACCATAAGAATACACAAACACACAAAATGTTTATTGGTAGGCTGACGTTAAAAACCTGGAATGATGTAACATACTTCTATATATGCTATAAGTTACTAAGTTACGAAAAAGTAAACATTTATGTATTTAATTTTTCTCGTATACAGAACACAGGTCTAAATATTGTCATTCACCAGATGTCGTCATTATCAAGAAAAGTTAATGTTGTGATTATTTTTCAACCCCATTGCAAATCACTAGACACTATCATCAGCCGATTGGAGAGAAAACAATTTATTTTAAAACATTTAACAATCTCTCTCTTTAGACAAATGACAATCAAGGGAATCACACGCTAATGAGCCTGTGCATAAAAATTCCCTTTTTACGTATCTGACCCTTTACGTTGATCCATTGACTAAAAAAAATTGAAAAAATTGGTAACTAAAGCTTAAAAAAATAAATAAGCTAAGGGAGACAACTAGTAAATACCAATCAATTTAAATTGCGAAGATTTATTTCCCTTTCAGTTATGGATTGTCTTACATCCAATGGTACAGTTGAAAAATCATATTAAATTGAAGATACCAAAAAACATTTTTTAGTGGCACCGTCTGTCAGTCCGTCCGTTTGTCCCGATCAATAACTGACATTCCTGAACGGGTTTTCAAATAACTATGCGCAAGTGCTCACCACAACAAGACAACATATTGCGCACAAAATCCAGGTCAGTGGCTCCAAGGTCAAGGTCACACTTAGAGATCAAAGGTCAAAAAGAAGTGCTTTCGTGTTCAGTTAATAACTTTGACATTCATGAACGGATTTTCAAATAACTTGGCACAAGTTCTCAGCACAACGTGTCACGTGCAAAATCCAGGTCCGTGGCTACAAGGTCAAGGCAGACTTAGAGGTCAAATGTCAAAAATAAGTACTTTCGTGTCTGTATTTCATGTCTGTGACATACATGCAGGGATTTTGAAATAACCTGCCACACTTTCAAATAACTTGGCACAAATGCTCACCACAACAAGACTGTGTCGCACGCAAAATCCAGGACCGTGGCTCCATGGTCAAGGTCACACTTAAGAGGTCAAAGGTCAAATAGAAGTGCTTCCTTGTCCGGTTAATAACTCCGACATTCTTGGACGGATTTTCAAATAACCTGCCACAAGTGTTCAACACAAGACGACATGTCATGCGCAAAATCCAGGTCAGAAGCTTCAAGGTCAAGGTCACACTTGGAGGTCAGAGGTCAAAAAGAAGTTTTTTTGTGTCCATATCATTCATGGAGGGAATTTCAAATAACTTCATAGTGAAAAGTGGACTATTGTGTCGCGCAAGCAAAATCCAGGTCAGTAGCTACAGGTCAAGGTCACACTTAGAGGTCAGAAGATGACCCTGTATTTGAATGAAGTCATATTGGTTGTGTCCGGTGTATTACATTGTCATTGGCTGAGGGATTTTCATATAAACTGGCAGAAATGTTCTCCATAAGAAGATGACGTGTCTCACGCAAACCCCTGGTCGTGTGGAAATACAGACAAATACTTGGGGGCATTTGTCACAGTGACATTTCTTATTTTGTAATCAAATGCAGTTGGTATATGTATGTTTTAATTAACTAGACGCGTTTTCATCATCCCACAATCAGGTTTTTCGGTCTTAATTGAAGATGATAACTACTACACACCGTGCAGAAGACAGGCCAAAATTAGATTATAGTCAGTAACGGTCGCATGACACTTTTACCAAGAATAGAAACAATGTAAACACAGATTATTTATGGCAAAGGGGTTAGCTTCTCTACTGGCAAAAGTATTTATGAGAACTGTTTTTGATTTAGATATAAATTTAGATTTGATAAAGAACCTACATAAATATGACGTAATCTGGTACACAGCCAGTGATTCTGTTGAACCTTTAATAACATATAATATCATGCACAAACTTTATTTAAAACTTATCATTAAAGAGACACACGCCAATCTTGATAACAGCTGTTAGCTTTTCTACATAACTTGCATTTGTTCAATCATTAATATTAATAATAAGAATAGTATAAAGCAAATTGTTTTTACTAACTGTTGATTATATTGCACCAATAATATATTTAGACCTGTGGTAGAATAAGACGAAACAATGAAAACTAAAACCTGTATGCAAAGCAGGTTTAAAGTCAAAATGATGCTGGATTAATAGATGCTGATTGAATGTTAGATAAAATCTTCAAGATTGCTGTGTGTCCCTTTAAACAGCAGTTTGTTACATCTGTTATTTTGTAAAAGAACAACTGATGAAAACATGCAAGTTAGTTTTTTATGTGATATTATTGGAGAAAACTTGTCATTTACGAAGCTATATTGTCGTCAGAATTAAAGCCACTCGTACAGTAAATAAACAAATAAATGACCAGTACACAAGCCTATGTCTTTGTTAATTCTTTACATTTTACCAATAACTTTCCATTGTAATTTAATCATGAAGGCGGATTGTATTGAGTGTTTCGCTGATTTTGTTCTCCTATGACTGTCAGTCAAGGTCAATATTACTGATAATAGTAAAACGATAAAAGAAAAAAAGACGGGGAGGGAGAGAGAGAGAAAGAAGAAGACCGAAGAAAAGAAAGACGGGAAGAGTTCCGCTCAATAACTTAAGTAAGGCATGACATTAGAATAAAACTGTGTGCAGGTAGCTTATATCAAAATGTTTGGGATTGTATTTGGGGACACTGGGGGGGTGGGGGGGGGGGGGGGGGGGGGGTAATAAGCTTTTCTAACCGGTACTGTAATAAGCTGTTCAATTGGAAAACCTGTTTTTTCGTGGAATTTCAACCTTTCTTGTTATTTGTTATTTATATTTCATGGTAAATTTACCTTTTGTCACAATTTTAATAAAAACTATTGCTTGTATAATTGTGTTAGAACCATGAGCAAGCCGACTACGGGGAAAATGTCATGCGTTTTTAAAAAATAATTAGCATACGTGGAACGAATGAATTAATGAATTATGAAATGAGTGAATGAATGATCGAATGAATAAACCCACGAATGAATGAATGAATAAACAAATGAATGAATGAATGAATAATGGAAGGAAAAAGCAAATGAATGAATGAATGAATGAATGAATGTATGAATAAATGAATGAATGAAACAACAACCTGTTTCTGAGAGAAAACCGTTTAAAGTAAATAAAACAACAACAAAAAATATACCTCGCCTTGCAAGACAAATGGCGGAGAGGTGGCAGATGAGCGGACGGACAGACGGACACCCAACGAGGAGTGATCACTGTATAATAGTTAATCTCTGAGCCATTCTCTAAGCCTTTGGCTCATGTGTGATAAATAAACAGGACATAAGATTGTTTGAATTTACATGCATTTGGTTTAATTTAATTCTTGTGAAACAGGGAAACCGTTGACCCGAATTTGCTCCTGTCATATCCAAAATCAGAACTGAGCACTGGTACCACGAGAAAGTCAAGTACACATGCTTTCGAGTGACCACTGTCTCTATGATACTTTCAAACTGTTGAACTCGACTCGAAATGCGTTGAGTGGTCAACATATTTCGTATGGACAAACGACGATTTGACGCACGAGACGGCGGATGGGCGAACGAACGCTCGGACGAGGAAAAAGTTGTCATTATTTATTACCTGACCTATGAACCTTTGGCTCATTAGCTTATTACCGAAAGCAGTTTCATACACAAACGCAATAACTATGCTTTTCAAAAATTACATGTCTTTTTCTTATTTAAATATTGTGAAAACGGATCATTACCTTTGACATCAATTTACCCCGCTTACATAAAACATCAGGGATAAACACGGGGGCAACGGCGGGAGAATACGCTTTCGAGTGATAGATATCTCTTATTTTGAACTCGACTCGCAGTTCATGGAGTGGCTATTAGACATTCGTCCGGAGTCACAGCAAATGGGCGGACGGACGGCGGATTGGCGGACGGACGGACGGACGACGAACGAAAAATTATTACTACCGTACATTAGCTTTTCTGATCCTTTTACTAATGTAAACTTATGACATAAATATGCTTCATGCATAAACAAAATAATAATGGTTTTCAAACATGTACATTGAATTTTTCAATTAAATATTCTAGAAAAGGGCCTCGCAAAATGTTGAACTCAACTCACAATTCATTGAGTGACTACTAGACGTTCTTTCGGACAGACGGCGGATAGGCGGACGGACGGACGAGGGACAAAGACTTAGCACTGTATATCAGCTCACCTCAGAGCCCTTTACTTATGTCAGCTTATGACCGAAATATGCTTCGTGTATAAACAAAATATTAATGGCTTTCAAAAGTTCAATTAAATATTCTGAAGAAGAGTCATGAACTTTGACTGCTATTTACCCCTGTCACATACAAATGCAGTGCAGAACACGGGTACCACGACAAAGGTAAGATATTACTCTTTCGATTGATACCTGTCTCTGTGCTCCTCGCCAAATGTTAACTCGACTCACAATTCATTGAGTGGCTAATATACGTTGTATCGGACAGACGGCGGATGGGCGGACGGACGGACGAAGACTTATCACCGTAGAAAGCCTTTTACCTATGTTAGCTTATGACCGAAATATGCTTCATGCATAAACAAACTAATAATGGCTTTCAAATATGTGCATTCAATTTTTCAATAAAATATTCTGAAAAAGGGTTATGATCTTTGATCTCAATTGATCACTGTCACATACAAAATCAGGGCTGAACACGGGTACCACGACACAGGCAAGATATTACTCTTTCGAATGATACCTATCACTATGCTCCTCGCAAAATGTTGAACTCGACTCAAAAGTCGTCGAGTGGCCTCTAGACTAATCTGTTCTAAACAAAAGAACACCATTTACTATTTTCAAATCGTTCTTTAAAGTGACTTTAAAACTAGGTAACAACAATGACATATTTTGTTAAACCAAAAACAAAGTTTTTATCAGTTTTGTATCAAGTTATGCCTGTAGTTGTTTTGTGGCGTTATTTTGGGAAGCTTACAACACGTTCACATATTGTTTAAAAACAAAACTAACAAAAAACATTTAACATGAAAATATGTGTTTTGCGCTATAATACAAGTGTCTTTAATGTTACTGTATCCGTTATGACGCAATGATGATTTAATCCTTTGCCTTTTATAAGATATCAACACCTTTTATTTAATCGTAAAATGAGGAACTGTAAATGTGTTATGTCATCCTCGGGAATGACTATTGACCCTCAGCAATGACTGCGTCTCGGTCAATAGTTCACTGCTACGGGTCAATAGTCATTCCCTTTGATGAATAGTTTTAACCATTGGCCTCAACAGAAGTAGATAGTTATGTACTACATATGCATATGTTCAAACAATTGTTCCTGATGTTACAAACTGGTTGTCATTGATGTTATCTTAGGTGTCTTTGCTGTTACTTTTTGTTTTAATTTAATATGAATTGTATTGATACATAGTCCAACTCTGTTTACAAGCTATACTAGATTGACATTCATATTAAGAATGCATTTTTATCAGATAATTGCGTAATGCTTCTGTAAAATTAATTTGATCCAGTAATAACAATACGATGTATTTGCTGTTACAAAATGATGCATATGATGTTACTACATTTTTGGTAACACCAACGACAGTAACATCAATGACATTTTCTACGAAATGAACAATAATAATTAACACATGCTCCCCGGGACATTGCTTATCTTTGCAGACGACATTATCGTTAACTGTTAACTTCGAAGACATGACAATCGAAATGCAATCTGTCCGAAATATCGGAATAAAGGATGGCTTCATTTTAACAGGGATAGATCACCGATACTGTAGACAAATTTCCCCAATATATCCATTGATTACATTAAAATATGGAAAACATTTTACAAATTTTCGGGGAAAACGAAAAAATGCTGGCGCCAGCAAGGACAGTTTACCGATATCAAGGAGCTGTTATACACTATGAATATTATGTACTGAATGCTTGCAATTTCAATGTAATTGTAAGGCCGACCATAAAACATTGTTGGTTTGCTGTTTCCCTACCTACCCACTAGAAAGGGCCCTACCCAAAACTTTTTATAGCAGTTCTTTAAGATATCTTTTTATTTTACTATTTTTCTTTCATTTCTAAAGGTTTTTACTGTCTTGGCAAAAGAAATGCACCTACCTACCTACCCACTTATAAAATCCAGGGTCGAGAAACAGCAAACAAATATATTTTTAAGGATGGCCTAAATTGTAGTATTCAATAGAAACTTACACTCAAGCTTAATTACCTTATATAATTGCTGTATACGTAGTGCATTTCATTCGGTAAAGCACTTATTTTACTTACTGCATGAGGTAAAAGCCGTTATTGTTGTTGTTTTGCCATACAACATTACTGAACTAATATAATAGCTAGTAACATTATCAATTTTCTGCGTTTTAATAGACATCCATGAAACATTTTGTCATTATTTTCAAATCCAGAGACCGATATATAACTCTATATAAATCTATAACACTATTGGCAGAAGAAGGTGTATAATTTAAAACAAAATATATATTGAAACAACGACAGTGTTTATTTCACCGAATTCATTTACATTCATATGCTAAACCTTTTAAGCGATCTTTTGAAAAAGACGGCTACATTATATTAGCGCCGTTCACGTAAGACGCATGCATCTAATTCAACAGCTAAACAATCACGATGTACAGATCTAAGACTATATACCTTTCTACAATTTATCATACACATACCCGAGGAATTGCTAAGATAACTGAACAAAAACTTCTATCTTACCTCATTTAATAATTTCTTCCTCAACGCCGGTCGAATCGGCGAATAAAACTTGCTCGGAGACGGCGGGGTTAGGCACTTCTCATTTTTGTAGGAAAATATTGTTGGTATTGCTGTTGTTTTTAATCTGCATGGCCGTCTGTCCTTCAAATTCAATGAAAATGAAACCAAAGGATTGATTTCCCACGAATCCAACTCAAAGTGTTTACTACAAACTCGCGCGTCTTTCGAAGGTTCCCATTTTTTTGACGCGACGGGCGATTTTCGTCGACAGCGGTCCATCCACAATTCAAATCTCAATCTATCATTAACCTGATTAGGAAAACGAAAAAAACTGATGTTATTAGATTGTCCTTTTTTATGCACACTTTGACACCCAGCTACAGCACACGGCATTTTTAACACGTACCATAAAACTTAATCCTACATAGACAATACTATACAACTCAATGCGACACCGCTGATCGTTTGGTACCAATGACGTCACAGGATCACGTGACACTTACCTGTCTTCAAAAAGGGCGAAACTCAAGCGTGTGCGCTATGAGATAAAATTGGCTACTGTGAGAAAACGGGACAACCAATAAGTGTAATATTTGAACAGATTGTATATTATATACATATATTTCAGAATATATGCTCAAAAAACACGCTAAATTTCACCTTTAAGGAATGATTTACTCATAATGATTCGTTCCACGTACATTGTATCAATGGTTGTGAGTCTGAATGGTGGTCTCCGATTTGTCATTATTTCTAGTTTTGATGCCAGTTCAAAGAGTCATAAATAAACAGAATATAAAACAAATCTTTAGAGTTCCTATCTACTTCTTCATCTATATAACCAGAGTTTTCGTCTATATCAGAAGACAGTCTAGAATGTAAGCATTCTATGTCTAGTTTTAAGTTTTGAGGTGAGTGTTAAACAAAGCGAAAACAGCAACAAATATTTCTTAATTAATATGGTGCGTTTTTGTCAGCAGGGACTTTGACGTTTGAAAAATCGAAATAGAACTTTTTCCTGAATGATTTTTGAAATCCTTTGACAATATATGTAGCTAAATTACGTAGTTGTTCCTTATTTTCAAATTTGAATATTACTATAGTTAAACATGTCGCTGTTTTTCGGAAAATACTTTTTGAAAAATCTAAATCTAAGTTCTTTGTATAATGTGTATCCAAATAAAAAATGAAACAGCCTCAAGCAAACTACATAATTGACGTTTTCTGTTTTCTCGTGATGTTATTTATTGTTTTCCAGCTACCTGCACCTCGTGTGGTGGTTGCGGGGTTAGAATACAACCACTACAAGCTCACAAACACACTGTCACATGCAGAGGGGTAGGACCTCCATTCATATTCATTTTGCCATTCTTTATTATGCTCATTCAAGGTCTTTATCATTTCACCGTGTATGCGAACGTGGAAACGTGGCTCCCGTGGCTAAATGGAGTGTCTACTCAAAATTTGCAGCGACTCTGCAGTTCTGCAGATTAGAAGGTTCTAGGCCCATTCTCCATATTGTATCTTGATGTAAATGGAGGATAAGCCTGGCATGTTCAGTCCTGTTAGGCGCCATATAAAAATTCACGTGTTGGTGGGCCTTAAACCCCAATTCAATCTCTGGCCTATGAGATGAGTTAATGCTGTTCGAAATTCTTTAATATTTACTATATATATATCCGAATATGATTGAAACGTAAACTGGGAAAACGAGTTGTAAACATTCGCTGTATACAATTATCGCTGTTTTACTATTGACAAAAACAATTTTATATTTCCTTCGCCTTGTGATACCCATACATTATCAAATCCTAAATTACCCAATACATTTGTATACATGGTAAGATTAAGTCACAGTCAACTAAATGAGTTTTTATTTATCGTAAGTATATGTTCCCTTTTTAAACTTTAAACAGTGTTAATGCGGGAAACTGTCTACTGGCCTTCAAGAAAGCAATTCTGTTTGATTAAAAACAAGCTACATATCTCATACAGTCTACCATAGACTGATAGATCTAATGAAAAAGGAAAGTAGGGCATTGACACCAACAAGTTTACGGACAACATACCATGGCATAAGCAAAACGGAAACTAAAGCCATTGGGTATATGGCAAACTAATTACAATATGGTTAATTCATTTCTTCATTCAGTCTCAGTCAGTCAGTCAGTCATTCAGTCAGTCGTTCAGTCGTTCGTCCGTTTATTCACTATACTTTTAGGTTAGCTTTCGACAAGATACGAAGTTGTGAACAATATGCTTCGAGAGAGAAACTGCCTCATTCACTGTCCCGTGCGGTTTGCATGAAACATTTGCCACATTGCAGCGGGAAAATGTTCTACGTTTGATTGATTTCCAAATTTTGCGTGCCGTTCAATAAACCCGTTGAATTAAGTGAAATGGACTTTCATTACGTCGTTTGTTCGATTTCAGTTATATTCATGGCAACACAAATTGTAGAACATACACAAAATACACTTATTGAATATAGAAAAAATATTTCTACTCAATAACTTTTGTTTGCGGTTTGCATGAAACATTTGCCACATTGCAGCGGGAAAATGTTTTCCGTTTGATTGATTTCAATTTTTTGTGTGCCGTTCAATAAACCCGTTGAATTAAGTTAAATGTACTCTCAATACGTCGTTTGTTCGATTTTAGTTATGTTCATGGCAACAAAAATATACTTACTAAATATAGATAAATGATTTCTACTCAATAACTTAAGTTAGATATGAGATATTGGAATGAAACTTTAAGGATATGTAGCTTATATGATCAAGAAGTTTGAGATTTGGGTCACTGGGGTCAAGGTCACTTTTACTGGAAATAAAGAAAATGGTTTCCACTCAATACCTTTACTTAGCAATGAGATATTGGCATGAAACTGGTTGTGTAGGTGGCTTATATGAAATAAGTATAACAGGAAATGAAGCTTTCATAGAACACAGTAAATCCCAAAACATGTAACAGGACACATATGAATGGCAATGTTAACAAAGAACAAAGGAATATGACGCCACAAACACAACACTGGTTGACAATAGGGCTACCGCCTTGGAACGGTCTCTGGCAAAAAAGGCCGCTGGTGGTTTAAACCAGGTTCTAAGGTGCACAAAACCTCACACTTATCCTACTGTCATACCAATAAAACGGGACAGTGTAAATAAAGAAATCCCCGCGATTAACTAATCCCTAACCAAGAAGGCAGCATTAATAGGCAATATCAGTAAACTAAAAACAATAGCCTAGAAAGCCACAAAGAAGGTACTCAGTGACTTGGCAGAAGCCAGAGCAACAAGAGAATAAATCACTGAGGACACCACAAGACAAGATTGCAGACAAACATCAAACGTCACCGTCCTTTTGGACTTCAGGTAGACGTCATCATAGGGTCCACAGCCTGTCCGGTTATCGCACAATTAAAGAGTTAAGCATAGTGGCGAACTGTAAATGGGTCCACCACCAAGCATGTGGTGCGTTGCAAAATGTTAGGATGATAGATTTTAACAAGTTTAACACAGATAGTATGAAAGTGATCATGACCAAGGATCTTATGAAGTCTGTAAATCACATCACCATAGAAGTCAGGTTGTGATAGTCATTGTCCTTTCATAACAATATAAAAGTAAATATGCGACAAGGTGCACAGTTCGTACCCACAGGGATACCTACAATTTGTATATAAACGGTAGTTCCATACCTGACGAAAATATTATCTAACGGAAACATAAGTGAGTCACACACTTCATAGTGTAATTGTCAAAACTGCCGTTAGTAAAAAACGCTTTAATATTGTTACAGGCCAAAAACGTAGTATTTTCCCTAGCAAACGGTTTTGAATGAGAGCAATAAGCTTGTCATTGATAAGGTGGTGTGGTAAAGTAGTATATAATGTAGAAAAATCATAAGTACTTATAGATAAAGCTTGACGTTTATTGCAAATTTTATCAAGAACGTCGCCTGAATTTTTAATAGACCAAAATAAATTAATCCCAGAGTTTTCATAAGCTTTAGCACAATATTGTTTAACATGATCTTTTACGGCAGTAAGACAAGCAATCTCTCCCAGAGGCCTCCATTGACCTCTGTCAACGTCTAAGAAAGTAGCAGGCGATCACATGATAATTTGTCAAATAACCATAGCTAAAATATCAAAATGGTGAACAGAACTTCAACACCGTGACACCTGAAACTATCGGCTGCTGATTGACACGTAAATAGCCGAAAAAAACACGACTTATTTTCTACATTTTGATATATATTTTAAGTTAGTAATTTAATTTAAGGTTTGTTGTTAAGAGCTATGTGATACTGGTAAGTGCTGGTAAGCAAAATGATGTACTGTAACCCTATAAGAACGATTTGATGGTGCGTATTGTGAATGTTTTGACGGCGGAGTGATATGCCAAAGTACAAACCTTTATTTTACCGCAGTAATTTTGAGCATAATTTACTGTATATTTAAAACATTCAAGCCGAAAAATTGTTTTCTTTTGTAATTTAAGCTTTTCATATAAAAGGGTATGAGAGTGGACCTATGGAAACAGCCGAATTCGACACATATGAAATATTTCAGTCTCAGTTTGATTGTTCATGAACGGTAGTGAAATATGCTAGCTACCGCTCACGCCCTCTAGCCCCGGATTGAGTTATTTTAGTAACATACTAGTGCAATCAAGAAACTTTGCATTTTCATCGTTTTTCATCGTTTGCCAAGCTTCTTGGTATTTGATGGGACGTTGACAGAGATGTATGTGTGTATGCAAGGAACTACAACTCTGGGTAGAGATTGTAAGACAAGATGCTACAAGTTTGGAGATATTTGTAATGGTGCAAGAACGAACTAGAATTGGAACTAAAACGGGCTTTATATGGTGTTTGTGTAGTACATCGTTGGAAGTCTGTTTTGCTTTTCGTCTATTCCAGCCTTGAAAATCTTGCACTGGTTGATATGCGTCGAAACAACATTATCTTCAGTAGATTGCACTGGAGTATACGAATTAGTACTCCCGAGCTCCTGTGATAAAACATTGACGTAACTGAGGCGGTCAAACAATAATTACATTATTAGCTGCTTTAACAGCAGCAATTAAAACAAACTTATAATGAAATTCCTGAATTTCCGATTTTAAATTATGAAATGAAAACCTTGGTCTAGGGAGAAATATGTAGGGATTAGCCGTATAGAACTTAATACGGGTATCTGTGATGTTAAAAATAGTCTTTTTCCAAGTAGAAAGGGAGTTAGGGTCAGCATGTTCTCTACGACACCATTAAACATTAAAATCCTCAATAGATTGGGCGATCTGACCACGACATGCATTGAAGGCAATCTTAACTTCGGACCTTTAGAAAACAAATGCCGAATACGTTTATCTAAATATCACAATTTCCAGTATTAACATGACCGGCCGGAGCATGGCAAACTTTCGATGTTCTACACTCGCATTACTTAGGAGTGTTATTTACTATATTAAGGTCAGACATTATTTTGTTGTAGTTGAAAATCATATTTCTGATTTTTTTTTTGTATTTATAACAACTTATAGGATTTTCGGAATTTTTGAAACATTTAGGAATAGAATCAACAACACGATTATCTCGAAAAAAATAAAATCAATGCCCTTATTAAGATAAAGAATTTTTAGAAAATGTCTGACGTGATCAGACTCCTTGTCAAGAGCAAGTTTGGAGTTGCATTTATGGTCAAGATGAAGGTCACTGTTACTACTAAAAAGATGCCCGGTAGGCGACGTGTATCTGCAATACTTGAGAATCTTGTTTTGTTACGTTATTATTTTTGGAATTAGTAACACGAATATTTGCTTCTTCAGGTATTTGTTTAGGCTCTAAGAAATATCCCCAAACATAGCAGCCTGATTACCTTGACCTCCGAGATAATATATAGTGCCCCAACAAGAGCGTAAACATTGGGGTTATTGTTGTGTTAGAATCGAAATAATAAATACGTACCTGTATTTATTATTTCTTAATTATCATTTATACTATATATCATGTATTAGTTAGGGCTATTCCGTTTAAAACATACACGATATATGGGACCATTGGAAGGTACTTTTTAATTTGAACACACACCCATAAATAAATTGAATTTACAAGACCCACCCTTAAGCTTTAGTCTGATATTATACACTCATCCAAAACAAAAACTTATATTTATTATAATAATAACTCATATTTAAATTTAATAGCTCATATTTAAACAATAATCGCAAGTTCTTGAGGTTTCCTTGACATAACACTTTATATAAGCTTACCATAGGTATTAAATATATATAAAATATCATGAGTATTAAATATAAAATAGGCATACAGACAATAAAACAACGTCTTTTTCTGAAAGGCTCATTAATTTCAAAGCAAATAATCAAACACACATCATAATACGTATTTCACATGCCGTATTTCACATGTCGTATTTCACTTGACGAATTTCTTGAACATTATAAGAAACTCTACTTTAATTTTATTTTATTTTAACAAATATGTCTATTTATTTAGGCAAGATGACATCATCATTTTTGGCTGCCTTGTTAGTGGGAAGAGATAAATGTTTCCACTGCGTGACCTATGTTCATATAAGCTATCGACTGTATTCGACATTTTTTGTGGAGTAAATACACCCAGGCATAGATGCACAGTGCGTTTGAAACCGCCCATTGCCAGAACCAAATTCTATAAAATGGGATTCACTCATAGAAAAAATTGTTTTAAATGGAATAGCCCAGGTTAAATAAGTGTCTGTTTTATTATTGCTGTCTTTAATAAATAACTGTTTAATAACAAAACAAAAATAAATGATTTTTTTAGTAAAATATATGTTGTTTTTTCCCTATAGTATGTGTCTCGCTTTTTTAGAAAATAAAACGCGAGACATTGGTATTAGTTTTCCGGCAACAGCATTGTAAATATATAACTTTTGTGTGACCTAACACTTATTCAGAAACATTATAATATGCAATAAACATTTCAAACTCTGGTATGTATTTTTTATCCCAGGTATTACATTGCAATGCGACGTGACAATTAACCCTCCATGCAAAGTACATTGCTTAGTATTTTTAAAATTAAAATTGTTAAAAAAAATTGCGCTAGTAACTGGTCAGTAAATGTAATCACTAGAACTTTTTAATTTTGTAATAAGTTGTACGTGTATCATGGGTAGTATATACCTTGATATGTAGCGATAGTATGGAATATGGCCAGAGGTTTTGTCGTACATGCTGTAACAGAGAAAATATCTATACGCTACTCATTTTGAAACTATCAGGGATACAACTTTGAGAATTCGTCAGTGGATGTATTAGGACATAAACTATACATATGTCATGTGTGGCAATGAACTTGGCATTTAGGTTAAAAATAAACCCACTCCAGTTTTGGGGGTTGGCCAGGCTGGTTAAAGCCGTTTATATTGTGTCTGTAGAGGCTCAAAATATGTAAGTTACATAGTGTTTTTCATTAACAAAGACACTTACCAAATATCAGTTTTTTCTCTGTGATCAGGGTGCGATGACATATGGGACATTACAGAAGGACGGACGAACGTTCATACTCAGATATGTCTGACTTTTAAACTTGTCCAAGCTTTCATTAATATTAATAATCTAGCCAAGTTTGGTAAAGATCAAGTACAAAACGAGGACCATAACTGTGCTGCTTATTATAACGTGTTATTATCAACACCACGTTAGGCTTTCATCAATAATAAGACGGTGGCATATTTTGGTAAAGATCGAACGCAAAATAAATGTGATAGACAGTTGACAAGGCAAAATGCTGCATTTTGATTTAAATCAAGGGAAATAACTCTGATGTTAATTAGCCAATATTGATGGTTTTCAAACTCGTCCCCGCTTTCTTGGATACTAAGACTGTGACCGGCCAAGTTTGGTATAGTTTGGATGCAAAATGAAAGTATTAGAGCGTTAACACGAAACAGTCCGACAAGATGATGGACAACAGACTATGGCATGCAATTGAATGAAACTTGGAACAATGATAGATGGCGATTACACAATAACCATAACTACATGTATGTCCTTATTTTAAGTTTTTTCCCTTGTCAGGATCGTTACTCGAAAACTACTAAATATGTTTTACTGAAACTTGGAACAATGATAAAAGCCAATGGGATGAAGCGCAATGCACAAAAAACATAACTATATCCTCATTAATTTTATAGTTATTTCCCTTGTCCAGAACATAAGTCGAAAATTACTCACCATATTTCACTGAAACTTGAAACAATGATAGAAGGCAATGGGAGGAAGTGCAGTGTACAAGAACCATAACTATCTTTATGAAAAACAAAAAAAAAACATAACTATCTTTCTTTGTATTAGAGTTATTTTCCTTCGTAATTTTACACTTGTAATTCTTGTCCGGACTTAAAAGCTACTTAAAATTTTCCAGTGAAACTTGGAACAGCGATAGAGGGCACTGAGAGAAAGTGCAGTAAGCAAGAACCATAACTATACCTTTATTATTTATAGAGTTCATGCCCGTTATAATTTTATACTTCTAATTTTTGTCCGGAACATATCTCGAAAACTACTACTATTTGCGTATGTCTATGGTACTCTGAAAGTGTCTCTTCAATGTCATTTGTAAAACAAAACCATCTATTAAATCAAGCAGCATCCGACAGTTATGCCGATATTCTTGCGGTTCCAATTGTTCTTTTTACAAACATAAGCATCAGAATAACCAGTTTTTTTTATATTAAAATATGAAAACCCTGGAGGAAACGGAGATTTAATGTTCATTACGTCTGCGGAAGAACTGAGAACCAGAAAAAAGGCTTATTAACGAGATGTCAATACAAATTTGTCATTAGGTCATTAGGTCTGCTTTTCAACGTACACAAATAATTGGACCCTTTTAACGTTATTGTTTACTATTGCGCGACAATTCAACATAATCAAACCACTCTTCAATTTAATTAGAGGTTCAATTAATTGAGTTTATGTTATTTTGGTGTCCCAACTCCAAATTAATATAAACTCAAATAATTGAAGAGGTCTAATTCAACTGAAGAGGTCTAATTCAACTGAAGAGAGGTGTAGTTCAATTGAAGAGAGGTATTATTCAATTAAAGAGAGGACTGCACCTCTCTTCAATTGAATTGCGCCTCTCTTCAATTGAATTGAACCTCTCTTCAATTGAATCAGACCGCTCTTCAATTGAATTAGACCTATCATCAATTGAACTGAACCTCTCTTCAGTAGAATTATACCTCTCTTCAAGCCCAACATTAATTAAACCTCGGTCTAATTCAGTTGAAGAGCGGTCTAATACAACTGAACAGAGGTTCAATTCAATTGAAGAGAGGTCGAATTCAATTGAAGAGATGTCTAATTCGATTGCAGAGTGATACAATTACGACCTACACGCTCCAAGTAACGGGAAGGGTTGCGATAACTTTGTACTTTTTATATTCAAGTTTCGGTGAGTTTAGGAAATTTTCTCAGGAATCGATAATTACTTTAGTTAACCATTCAAAAGTAAGTTTTATTGCCCTGTTTATTAAGTTTTATTGCCCTGTTTATTAAGTTTTATTGCACTGTTTATTAAGTTATATTGCCCTGTTTATTAAGTTTTATTGCCCTGTTTATTAAGGGTTATTGCCCTGAATATTGAAAGAATGTTTTGGAAACTTAAGTAAATGAGTTCTGATAGTTACTTAATTTAGTATGAAGGTTTGTTTCAATAATTAAACTCTTAAATAAATTCTTATGGACAGCGGGAGGTATACAGTACTAGTTATAACTAGTAAAACGGATGGTTTGTTTTCTACCACAGAAAGCGTCATGTATGGCATAACATGTGCTGAATGTGACTTAAACCACCATTCAAACAATTGCCAATGTTCATAATTGTTACAGTTATTGCTCATGCTTATTGAAAATGTCTATAATACAGGATAATAAATGAGTTGTAATTTCCTTCATCCGACATTTGATGAAGTTTTGAATAAAATAACACCGATTCTTTATGATTTATATACATGTTTTATTCGAGGTGAGTGTTTTAACAGGTTTTCAAGTTTCAAACGTAATCGGAGGCTTCATGCATGAATGTTGGTTATTGTGTGACATTATCCAACGGTAGGACACGCGTGTAATAGAAACATAAATGGAATGACGTTATGACGCGGCAAACAAACTATATATCACACGCATGCACGCATGCGCGCGCGCGCACGCACATACGCACGCACGCACAAAAATGCAATGTATTGGCTTGATTATTTGCGAGATTGCAGATATCTTCGAAATGATCAATCAATATCTTTTACAACATAAATTAATATGTCATGTTGGCTATAACCATGTTGAATAGTTGCACTTTTTAAAGGATGCATACTTGGGTTAAATGACTGTCATTCCTTTATTAATTTAAATTCCAACGGAAGATAACAATTTGCACAAAAGATATATGTTGAACATTTTGTCTAGGCCTAGTGTGTTAATTCAGGTCGCTGATATATAAATTTAATATTCTAAATGAAAAAGGGCATTCATTTACTCTCTCATATAAGGTATGTTTCTGAATTTATATGTTAAACATGTTTGTTTTTTGTTTTTTTCTTTTAAATTTATAGTTTACTACGGTATATAGTTTATAGTAGACTATATAGATTACTTCAGACATCTGGATACATGCTATTAATATAGTTCGGTAACTGAATAACTATTGCACTTCCTTACTATAAATCAGATTTAACATTGTAGATAGCTGGCTATTGACGTTTTACTTAAACTACCGGTACATATACCTTAAATGTAACTTTAAGCAACATTTTTGATTTGATTTCTTATTAACTCGATGGAAGAGTGAGATTAATGTTTGCTTTCCTTTCCTGGTTTATGAGTTGTAAGAATCCGTCGGTTTTCATTTTTTTTTTTGTCTCCTGTCGACTACAATTGTATCGAAATTGTCAATATAATGTTTTAAATGGAAGAAAAGGTCAGTTGCTCCAGCACATATATTAGGAACTGTTTTCCTGTGACGGATTCGACTATTTGTTCAAATTCCTCACAACAGCCTTTTCTTTGGATATTCAATTGTGCATACATGATAGACAACCTATCAATTGTAGCAAGATCACATGGGAGCTCAAATGAATATTCTCTTGCATCGGTTACTTCTGGTTGATGGAATAACACATTAGCAATTCCACTAGGTGTTTCAGTATGACGTTGTCTCCTAGGTTCCAAATTTCAATAAATGCATCCAGATCTCGTTGAATAAGAGGGAGAAAACAAAACCTCAGACACTCTGTATATATGTACAGGATCACTGTCGTGCAGTATACCAGAACCTCTCATATCGCTGAAATGGCTTCTCCAAAACACGGTAAAGTTGGATTTTAAATACTGCCAAAACCGTTCAATGCGCCGGTTTGATGTAGATCGCCCACTTAAGTAGCTATTAATATCCGACATCTTATCACCGTGACCATGTCGTAGTACTCTTTGTTAATCTCTTACCGTTGGTACTCTTCCAACGCCCGATGCAGGAGAGGGCATACACCTTATACTCATTCATATTTATTACAAGGTGAGCAATTACCAGAATGTATACCCTGCTTTGCACCGTTAACGGTCAAACACATCTTGTGGGAATTAGTAGACTTTGATCCTATGCGTCAAAGGTACTACAATGTTAATACTATGCAAGAGTTATTTCATACTATAGATTTTAGTCTTGTTTTAGATTTCCTCAAACAAATCAGGCTAAATAAATCATTATAATGTGTTCTCATATATATTTACTTGTTTATACACCCGTTGACGGGCATTTGTTGACTTACATATATAGTACCATATCATCCCTTATTTTTTAATAGTTTTATCTTGATATATTTACATTAATTTTTAATTACTACTTAATTTCTTCATCTTTCCTCGGGTTTTGCGCACAATATGACCTATTTATGTATCGACGTGCCGTAAAACATAATTCATTCATTCATTCATTCATTCATTCATTCATTCATTCTTCCAATTTGTTTAACATAGTTTAGATAAAAGTGTGCGACGATTCTTGGATCATTTTAGCCATAATATTTTCCGTGAAAACCCATCGATTCCAGCATGGATTGCTATCCGAAAGGGCTTACTCTTATCGTATCCATCGATGTGTATGCCATGATTGGGTCCACTATTGTAATATATCCTCCGGCGTAAACGATGCTGCGACCTGGCCTTGAATTCCTCAACCATTCTTGAGAATATTCTTAGACTTAAGCTCAAGTATGCAAATTTAATTTGGAATATTTCTATAAGACGTTCACAACAAGCTGCTGTGTATAAATAGGATAAATACTATTAAATAGAAACTTCATACGATTGTTTATCTTTGAAGTTCATGGGAATAGTTGTGAACGAAATTTGAGTACTTGAGCTCAAGCCTAAGAATAGTTTGAAGAGTGGTTGGTGAATACCAGGCCTGAGCTGTACACCCTCCGGATCCATAGCTTTAAGTACACACCTCACAGTTTCTTAGTTACTCGGAGGTTAGTTTTCATTACCTTCCACAGTGTCCTGTATCCAGAATTTGAATATCCTCGGCGACGTAACTCTATTATCTTGTAGATTACGTCTGTCAGGGGTCTTGATACGTTATACCATCTCAGATTTTAACGTAGTCCTACTATGTTTAATTGCCCTCACGTAACTATTATACTATGAACATATAGCAAAACCCCGCATATTTCCTTACAGATATATAGCCGTTAATAAAGTAGTAACATATATTTAGGCGGCTCGGTTTGAACTTTCCCCTAAAGGAGGTAGAACTGCGCAGATTGAAACGAATATCAATCAAACCAGACAGACACAATCCTGAAAAACAAAGATAATTGTTGGCGTTTTAAATATTGAAAATGTTATATACAAGCATACATACATACATACAATATTAGATTTAAATAACTAAAGCCAATAGGTTGTGCTACAAGTTATAATAACATATAGTAACAACCCTTGTTACATGTAAAAGTATGCATGAAAATTCACACACATTATATACATGTCATTAAGGTTGCACTGGATGCATATGCTTAATTAGCCATTTGTATGTAATTGGGTCATGTTCATTTTAAGATTTAATGAATTAAAATATAACAAGGCAGTGCAACGGTTCGGTGGATAGATGTAACAGGACCCTGGCTGCGTAACCTTGATCCTGGTTGCTCATGTAAAGGAGCCTGGCCGTTATAAACACGGACAATAGTGGACGTGGTGTTAAAATGTATGTTTACTATGTCTTCCTAATAAAACATGTTTTAAAAATGCTTACACTTACGAAACACTAGGTACATTTGTGTGATTAATGCCGTCGTGGTCGAGGATTTACGGCGTGGCGCTGTAAACCGTATCGCTGCGGGGTCGAGTCCCCACTGGGAGCTGAACTTGTATATTAGAACATTTAGATTCTTACGGATGACGAGTGGTATACAGTACTGGTTCTGCACAGGAATAAGTCGTTGGTCCACCTCCACCAATAAAAATCGACCGTCATACATAGCCTAATATGTGCTGAGAATTGGCGTTACATACCAAAGAAAGGAAGTGTTTGAATTAAACATGTACAAATAGTGTTTCGTCTGTAATAGAAGACGCACTGTTTATAAACCGACGTGTAACAATGCATTTAGTACAAACACTTTTCGTTTTTTGTCAAAAACGTAGACCACTATTGGCATTTGGTATGTATGGAATTATGTATTTTGAGCCATTATATCTTTCGGACTTCTTTAATACATAATAATGTCGACAGACTGCCAGAAACATTTAGTTATTTGTATATTACTTCTGACATCCTGTTGATTATATTGGCAATGTCGAATGCATATATTACTTTAAACACGACTAGATAATTATGTCCTCTCGGCTTTCCTTTTAAAGATTACTTTTAGGTTCAATCCCTCAGGGGCCTAGGAATCTTGATATATGGAAGCTATCCAGCTGGTTTGAGGAACGTCGATGGTTCAACCCAGGTGTCCGCCTGTGCACGAAAAGGGGCACCTGCATGGAGTCTTCCTCCACCGGTGGAAGCTAGAAAGTAGCAATATGACATTAGTTGTTGGTGCGATTATAAAATCGAATTCAATTTAAAGGCCAAACTCATATCCGGATCATAACCCAGCAACAAATATGGATCAACACTATATTGGGTAGACAGGTTCACCACAGTGATATTGAATGTTGCGTACAGTTCTAGCCAACTGAGCGTTAAAACAAGAAGTTCGGAATTACATTTAAGGTTTTTATCTGTAGGAGGAGAAAGACACACAATTAACGAAAAAATGACCGTAATTTTGACGCCGAATCCTTATGCAAATCTTGACAAAAAAGCTAAGGATCCTGTAAAGTTTAGAAACAATCAGATTTAAACAGCGGGAGGATACACACACACACACTTTTCGGGACGGACGGACGGACCTTCGGACGGACTGACATGTCTAACGCTATGAGCATAAAACTGGAAAAAACACAACAGTGGTGTCACTTCAGTTCCTTTTTAGTGTTTAAGCTATTTAAAAAATAATATATACTGGCAGCATACCTGAAAAAGTACAGAAAAAGTTTAAAATTTAAGGAAACAACTGTTTTTACCTGTTTTTTAGCATTCGACATTGTTGTAGATCGGACGTGACTCCAACTGTGGCTGGCCTTGCATATTTAGTTGCATCTGAAGTATGCTGGCATATGTACGATATCTTGTCCAGATTAAGTTGGGTGAGGCACTATTTTAGTCAACTTAACCAGATCTCAATATATATCTCAAGTCGCTGTGTGAATGTTGTTCAAACAATATATTAAACTTATGTCGCTTTTTATTAAGTCGTCCTGGCTAGAAATATTGTAGTATATATGTCAACATAGAATTTTATATCGTGACATGTCGTTATATTTATGGCCATAAACATCACATCACATTAAAGCGTCCATACATTCCCGTTAATTCTCCTCTTGATCAACATTATGATATTGATCAACGTCGTAAAATTAAGGTGATCAAAGTAAATGTACTTGACACAAGTCAACATCTTTAAATTATACAGCTTGCTGATTTACTTATCTATTGACAGTTCCGCAAAGCCATACAATCAGTCAGAACAAATTGATATTAAACTGCCAATATTTGTAGATTTAGGTACAATGTAATCGTGCAGCCTGCATTAGCGTTATTATATTATTATACTGGACTGCAAAATGTGATTTGCTGCCGTGTCAGTGGATTGTTGACAGTGATAATCCTAAATAAAAAAAGTCTTAGTAATGCATTTCCAACGTTAATGTCTGCATCTTCATATTATTTATTGGTTTAGAAATGTCTTTATATGTTATTTTGCATTATCAGTCACCACATGCATTCTCTTGTTTAAATGATAGCCGCCAAAGGATCGTTTCAACATTATAAAAAACAACAAAAACAAGACACAGTATATTATATAAGTATTCTGTGCCGTAGTAAATATACGCATATTATTTCTTCTGAGTATTAAGTTATAAACGAATACCCAGGAATAGCCCAAACGTATATTTACATTTTCACTATTAAAGACTCCTAAGTAAAGTACAATCCCCATCATTGTATATAAGAAATAATGACATATGATAAGTATATTGCAAAATAGTGCAGATCAGTATTACATTTTGAAAAAACTTAAGTGGGATTGAAAACACCACAACATCACTTAAACAGTCTAGAAGTAATCAAATAACTCTCAACATTGAGGAGAACATCACAATGTTTACTTAGAGAGACAACATGCTAACAAAGAATAAAGACCCCGTTGGGATTACGAATCTAATGCTTCCATGTTTGCTGTAATTGTGTGTAATGAATCTAAGTCTACATTAAATTTTGTAAAGTAAAAAATGGATCTGCAAGGATTAAGATAATCCTTTTAAACCTCGAATGCATTGGTATATATAGTGGGCTTCATCCTTTTACATCCAGAAAAATATATTAGTCTATAGTGCTACCAAAAGGGTTATTTAAACATATCCTAGGCAGGAGAAAGAGAAACAGAACAGACATTGCGTTAGGTCTACTTGGTGCGTACTCAATCGAATCAGAAATTGATAAGAAAATAATAGTTTTGCTTTGTCAGTTGTATCGGTTGAAAATTCATTCTCCAATTAAAGACCTTTTGTTATTTAGATTAGATCTATGCTCCTTTGTAAAACATGCACAGACAGGGTATGTACACGTCAATGTACCAGTACTGGTGAAATATGGCTTATATGACATATCGCAAAATTATATTGAAAATGGTGAATTCTCATCAAAATACGAGTATGTTTGGAAACGAGAAATAAATCGTCGCGTTAAACAACGCGAAGAATACGTATGAGTCGTGTGGTATATGCGAACAAACGATCCAGATCTTTTTCAGTTGATCAGCTGCAGAAATGTCATAACTATGGTGTCTATGCTTTAATCGTTTGAAACTGAATCACTTTGTTCAAAGTATATTGTGTTATATAGAGGTGATATTAACCATTCTATGTTTGAATGCGGTTATTTATATGATACAGATGCAAATTTATTTATGATCTGAAGGTAGCATTTGGTTCTCCTGTTTTGCATTTGATAAATGACTCATATGCGGGACTTAGTGTTATGTTAGGCGCAACATGTAGTGAATTAGAAAGTTTGTTAGTTTATTGTGGTCACATCACAATGCAACATAATCAAGATAAATACATGTTTAAAGAAAGAAGATTGTTTTGGTTTGCCGCAGTATGTTTTAGTTTAAATCTTCTAATTATCTAGATTTATACATTCCACTGAATTAATGAATTGTCTTGTAAGTGTGTTGTAAGTTAGCCAAAACTATCGGTACTTAAATGGGTTTGATTAATCTTGTAATTTCGTTTCGACAAGGTTTTTTCTAATGACCACCAGTTACGGAAGTACACACCTTGTCATTATCGTTGATGTACTGGTATATGTTTCAATTCCTTAACTATTATCATTTACATGAGGCTCATGTAAAGGTATTTTGTAGATGTATGTATTTTCTCACCCGTATATATATATATATATATATATATATATACATATATATATATATATATATATTTATTTATATATAATCATACACATATTGTTTTAGTTTAAAGCTGAACAACTCGCTTCATACAGTTTGACCCTCGTCTTTTATCAGTACACATTCCTATACACATTGTGTGTGTTAAGTTTAAAGCTGACATCGCTTTATTTAAAAAAAAAGCACTGTGAATCCCGTATTTCATCATCACACACCTATACATGTGTTAAGTTTACAGCTGAACTGTCTTATTTAGTCTTTTATATACACACACGTTAATCAAGTTGGTTTTTTATACCCCTCCTCACAAACTGAGGTTAGAGCTATTTAGGAATAACACTGTCCGTAACGTCCCGTAAGGTCGAGTCGCATCCCATTCTGTCGCATCGCGGCCCGTCACGTAACATATTTTTATTACGTTCATGTCTCAAACAGTTTCCTGTGGATTGTGCCCAAACTTGATGAAACTCGGACAAATGGAAAGAGGTACATGAACGTTAGTCCCAAGGGTTTTTTGGTTGTGACCTAGATAGGTTTTGTCTTTGGCTGCTCTAATTATGTCTTTTGTATGTTTTTACTATAAAGTTTAAATGTATTGTTTGCTAATTTTTCTGGATGTGGACTTTATCGTTAGGGGTTTCCAGCTGATGGGATGTACGTTTGTTTACACCGTATCAATTTGTCAATTTGTTGTCTACACATACAATTGATTTAAGCTAACATGTAGGCCTCATTGCCTACTGACCATTCCAAGTCGGTACCGCTGTATTCACCACTCATTATGTACGTATTGTCCTTTTCACTGACATTTTCTTAAACATGATCATATTTCGTTTTATGGTGCACATTTCGTATGATTGCTGTGGTTTCTATAGGACCATGTTTCTCATTTGTCATACACGCATAAAACCGGATGGCCTTATGTCCCTTTGTATCACACATTGTTGATAGCCTTACTTATTACGAATGGATTGCCCTGTACTTGGATTAGAATTGTCCACTCTAATATTGTGTAATGTCGCTTTTTCACTTCAAAACTTTCCTGGATTGTTATTCTACTTAATTTTAGCTCTTTGTCTATCTTAGACAGGTTCAGTCTGATATTGTGTAATGAACTTCATGTTGCTTTCACTTCGAACGTTTTCATGAGTTTTAGTACACATGATATACAGTTCATACATGATGATATGATGTGTCTCTGCATTAAAGCTTTTCTTTCGATTCTGCAATTTTTTACAGCATACGGATACATTTGGGCCAAATCTCAATGACGTCATATATTGTTTAAACCTATCAATACCATGTACGACATAGTATACATATACGTTTGTATATATACCGTGTGAGTAATGAACTGTTTGTCCGAAATCATTGACCGTTTCAGTATATTGTTAAAACATACTATAATTGAGATTGAACCCTATTATTCACATTTATAATATATTGTAGCATGGTCGGTGACATTTCCTTTGATGAATGCAGAGCATTAACTCTTTTAATTTAGGGTAACTAAAGGGGCGTGGATATGCCCTACTACATCTACTGGATATTGGAATTTAGAGTACGGTCACTATGACGTCACAGTGTTACTAAGTACACCATGCTACAACACAGATAGAGTCTGGTCTCAGCTCGATGGTTATTTAAACACGGTGTTTCACGACCATCTCGGTGTTTAAATAACCAACGAGCTGAGACCATACTCTATCTATTACTTAACCAGAATTTGAGACATTTATCTTCTTGATTATTCATCACCTACAGTGACAGACATGTAGTTGGTTTTATTTAGATTAAGCTTAATTATTTTAATCGATTGTAACGAAAACTCTCTGAACTTATTTTAATTCGTCGCGATGTCTTCCAGGATAGAACCAGTACTAAGCAAATGCAGATGCTCAGTAACACAACACGTACGTTCATAGCGGGGCTCTAACCCAATAAACCCTTCCATTCTAGGTCCGACGCTATACCTTTAGACCACAGCGCTCCTTTGGTTTTATTTGTTAATTTATATAGCATATTTATGCCGCCTAGTTTGTTATATGATATATTAAGACGGAGGTTTCTATATTAACACTGTCCCGCTTCATTGTGATTACGAGAAGAAACAAGAACCAGCCTTAAATCCAAGTAGTTAAATGTGCCACTGACCGCTCCAAGGCGCTACCCCAATTAGTAATGTTATTTTCAAGCTTCAGTGTGTTTTGGTCTATCAAAAACTCCGGAGAAGTCCTTGATAAACTATGGTATAAGCATGTTCAAGCCTCTACTCTATGCAACTACGACATTTCCACACAATGCAATACTCTACCACATAACCTGATCAAAGATGTCTGAACTAGATTCAAATAATGCAAGTCAGTAAATAATGTCTATAATAGTTTTAAAACCGATTTAAACAGGGTCATAGACGAGCACTGTCCACTCAAAGAAGCATACAGACGAAATGATCAATTACCATACATGAACAAAGTCCTTAGAAGAGAAATCTATAGTAAGAAATGTGTTATAATACATTTTTGAAAAATAAGAACTCCAAAACATGGGAACAATACAGACATAAAAGAAACCTGGCTACACAACTAAAAAATAAATCAATAAATAATTACTTTCTGGAAAGATGTACTGGTGGATGCAAATCATCAGATTTCTGGCAAACAATAAAACCATATTTGTCTAAAAAAGTATTTGGCACCCAGTCAAAAATAATATTACATTATCAAGACAAAATCATTTCTAAAGATGATGAAGTTGCAGACACATTTAATGACTTTTTCGTAAATGTATCTCCGGAAATTTAAAATGATTATATCTTTGATAGCTACGACCGACCTAGTTTGACCAAAATTGCGGAACAAGATTTTAAACCAAATAGTTTTGATTTTAAACAAACTAATCAGAAAACTGTCTCTAAAATAATTGACTCTGTTAATGTCAAGAAAGCTACTTGGGTAGACAAAGTAACTGTCAAAGTCTTGAAACTAGGTAAATACTTTTTACCACCTAAATTTACTAATCTTATTAATAACTCAATCTCTGAAGTGTTTTTTTTCTGACAGACTACAAGAGGCCTAGGTAACTCCTCTATTTAAGAAAGAACGATGCACTTTTCAAAACATATAGACCTGTAAGAATACTCCCCGTAAAATGTCATGTCGAACCAATTGTCTGATATTTTCTGCTCAATGTTTGATAAATTTGTATGTGCTTTTAGAAAGGGCCATGGGTGACAAACAACTCTGTTAAAACTACTAAAAGACTGGAAGAGTACTGGAAGAGTACACTTGACTCTAACCAATACGTTGCTGCAATACTAATGGACTTTACCACACAATATACCCCTTTCCTAACTAGAGTCGTATGGTCTTAGAGAAAATACAATCAAACTTATGACAAGCTATCTAAAATTGTCAAAATAGTTAGTAGCTGCGAAGAAATAAGTAAGGGTGTACCCAAGGATTCATTCTTGGACCAGTTCTTCTTAACTTTTTTATTAAACGATATTTTTTATTTCATCAATAAAAGTGATCTTTACAACTATGCAGTTGACAACACCCTTTCATTTCACAGCCCAAGTTTTGAAACGCTTATGGAAACTTTTCAATCGGACAGCGACATTCTTTTGGACTGATTTAATTTCAATTGTATACAGGCTAATTCAGAAAATTTTCAATTTAGCTGTTGGTAAAAAAACACAAGATAAAAATACCATTTTTAAAATTGGCAAAGAGTCTATAAAATGTTATGGCGTGGTGCAATTGAATCAGCATTTTGATAGATAAAGAACAACGTGTCTTGCTTGTACTAATGGCAGAGCATTCTTTACAAACGCTCTTAAGGATAATTATAATATGTGGACTTGTGCTAATGTTTGTGGAGCGTTATCTTTTCTTCTCGATAACATCTTTATACGATACGGTAAAACAGCTTACCGCCAGGTTTTTGGTATTCCTATGGCATTATTGATGTGTTTAATAATACATCTCGGTATCTGGTTGACATACTCAATATTGATAATCCGTTGTTTGCTCAAATGGTCAATTACATATATCCACCAGAGCTCACGTTGAATAAAGCCAACAGTTCGGATACTACAGCAGCATTCCTCGACCTTCATCTCCCGATTTCTAATAATTTCATACATACTTATGACAAAAGGACAATGAGGGCTTGTATTGCTTACTGGCTATATGGAGTATTTGGTGGAGAACACGACAACAGCTTGCGCAACTAGGCTTGATACTGATCCTGCCAAGTTTCATTGAAATCCAGCCAGGGGTTCAGGAAAGATGGTCTGGATAAAGTGTGTGTATATTAGGCCATACCTCATTCAACCAAAACACGGCGATGATAGGCGCCACTAGGCTTGGTACTCATCATTTCTGTAAAAAATCGTCGAAATTCGGCAAGGAGTTCAGAAGAGACTAGTCTGGATAAAGTTTGTGTATCAAAACCTTTAAAGGGCTATAACTCCGCAAATATCATTCAACACGACGATGACATGCACAACTAGGCCTGGTACTGATCATTCCTGCCATGTTTCACTGATATCGGGCCAGGGGTTTAGGAGAACTAGTCCGGATAAAAATTTGTGTATTAAAACGTTTAAAGTGCCATAACTCAGCCAAAACTCTATCAAACAAAATACGGCTATTAGGCTTGGTTACTAATACGATTTGGCTGGGTTTCATACCTGTCTGAGATTACATTGATATTAACAAGTTATGTAAGTTTGGTAAAGATCAAATAATAAATGAATGTGCTGAAGTGTTTGCAAGGCATATAGCTTTTTTCAGAGAAACAAGGCCCATAACTCTGCTGTTACTAAATCCCATTTAACTGGTTTTCAAACTCGACCAACCTTTCATTGATAATAACAATCTGTGCAATTTTGGTAAAGATCAAATAATAAATGAATGTGCTAACCTAGGCAGAATATGGCATTTTTCAGCAATAACTTGGCATGTTTTAGCAAAACAAGGGCTTAACTCTAGCATAAATAGTCCGATCTAACTGGTCTTCGAACTTTACCGAACTTTCATTGATATTAACAATCTGTGCAAGTTTTGAAAAAAACAAATCATAAATGAAGGTTCTAGAGTGTTCGCAGGGCAGAACATGGCGTTTTTCTGAAAAATCAAAAGCCATATCTCTGGGTTTAAAAAAAACAACAATGGCCACATCATCGGTGCTACTGCTGCGATTTGACAGGTTTGCGAACTTGTCCGAGCTTTGATTGATATTAACAATCTATGCAAGTTTGGTAAAGATCAACTGATAAATGAAGGCGCTAGAGTTTTCAAAATGTAGAACATGGCATTTTTCAGAAAAGAATAAGGGCCATGACTCTGGTGTAAAGTTACAGACCCAATTTAGTGGGTTTTCGAACTTTGTCAGGCTGTTATTAATATTAACAATCTATGCAAGTTTGGTAAAGATCAAATAATTAATGAAGATGCTAAAGTGTTCACAAGGCAGAAAATAGCATTTTTCAGAGAAAAAAACAAGAGCCACAACGACGGTGCTACGGATTCGATTTGGCTGGTTTTCGAACTTGTCCGAGCTTTCATTGATATTAACAATCTATGTAAGTTGAGTAAATATCAAATAATAAATGAAGGTGCTAGAGTGTTCATTAGGCAGAAAATGGCATTTGTCAGAATGAAAACTGTTACTGATCCGACTTGGCTGCTTTTCGAACTTTCATTACTATGAAGACACTGGTAAAGATTCGTGAACATCCGATTAATAAAGAAGGCCAGTAGGGCTGATAATAGGGATGATTTTAACAGTGACATCGTACACTATCCACATTTCGATGGGGATGTACATCGTGCTACATACGGAGTGCCAGTTCATTTGTGTTGCTAGAGCTTGTAATGATGCTTGTTATGATGCTAAGGACATTAATAATCGAAATCAAGTAAACTCTTCAGCAAGTGTTTCGTTATCACAAGCTGCCTAGATATTTCATAAAATTCTTAAAATTATATTGTCGCAACGAAAACCTACTGAAGAAGTACAACGTCAACCTTAAAACGTTTCTGCGACTGACTAGGAATATCACCATTTATTTTAGGGAGAAGTGGTCTATAAACTTCTGAATTTAAAGTGATCTGACGGGTTTCTGATCACTTTGAAAAATTACTCAGGAAATTCGTTAAAAAAGGATACGCCCTTTGGTATTGGAACGCACTTCATGTTTAGTGATTGACCCTTCTACACCCAGCCACTACGTTTCACCTTGCTATCGTGCGATGACTGCACAACCTTTTGAGACTTCATTATTGCGCCTGCTGTTACCCAGGCAAAGGGAGGTTGGTGCATGAAGCTTCGTCCCAATGTTTTTTTTCGTGCCCTAGATTGGTTTTCTCTTTGGCTGCATCCACTGTGTGTGTGTGTGTGTGTGTGTGTGTGTGTGTGTGTATGTGTGTGTGTTTGTGTGTGTGTGTGTGTGTGTGCACGCGCTGGTGTGTGCGTTCGTGCGTGCGCGTGTGAGAGATTTTCTCTACTATATATGAAAGACTCGATCGATGGTCGATGCCAGATCAAGGGCCGATTTTGAAATCGAGGGTCGATCCCATAACGGTGGCCGATTTATTTTGTTTTTCCTTAGATAGGGTTGATTTAACATTAACCTTAAACCACATTACATAGAGTTTAATTAACTTTTTTGTTTTTAGTTTTGAAATACTAAATTATTTTTCGAAAGAAGTGCAAATGTGATAAGCATGAAAGTGAAATGTTATATAATAAATTTCCTTACCGATCCATTTCTAAGTAAGAATTATTACATTTAGGTAAAAATAAACACTTGGTCAATGCCTGCAAGAAGTGTCATACAAAACCTATTTCACATAAATCTGCATTACAACCAGTGACGTTCGATGACATAGTGTTGTTCATTCCGACTTTGTGTTTAAATATACTCGGTGAAAAGTAGAAACTGACCAGAGTTGATAACGGAGGTTAACCAAGGGAATAGGCGTCGTAATCTCATAATTCATATATCATTGGAAAATTACATTTGTGTCACTTTAAAATCCGAAAACGTTATTAAACTCGAGAATAAATTGACAGAGAAATGAATCGTGATTGACCCAGTGGTCAGTGTTAAAATCGTGCAAAAGTTTTTATAATAAACAGACATAATGCAAACCATAATTTTGAAATGCGTACAACACTGAATAGAGGCACTTTTAAAAAACTTAAACATGAAAACCGTTTTTAATTTGAACGAAAAAAGATAGCGAGAGAATATCGCAAAATTCCCAAGGGTCATTGTTAAAAGTACGCATTACAATCGCCATTGAATATATTCGCCGTTATTATACAGTTCTGCGCGATTTCAGTAATGACTCCTACGTGATTTGCAATATCATTTCTCTGTTTTTTTTGATTCGTTTTTAGAACGTTTTTGGATTTTAATGTATAAATGTATATTAATTCAATGATATATGCATTTTAATAGTTTTACATGTGTAAGTGTTATAGCCTCGGCTTCAGTGCTATTCTACTTCTAAGCCATTTATATTGGACACGAAGACCGTAAAGACCAGCAGGTAGCACTATTACTAGGCCTTTTTGATGTTGATCTGAGTTGAAAGCTGTGTGGATTCTTAACTTAGGTGCTTTTCAAAAACTGCTTTTTATATCCCTGATTGCCATTCTGAAGTGTTGAAACAGAAGTTTTATTTCAGAACAACTACACACATGTAATATTTCTATTTGGTATGCATATTACATCATAAACAAAGAAAATATGTGATCACACGTTTTTCCTATGCAATGATTAATAAACAAATACGGCATACTTCGGCTTGCTTGGATAACTTCTTTAGATCAATTCTATGATGGACATTCTTCATGTCAGGTCGACCACTTAGGCACATGTCCATTTAATTGTTCAATAAGTAGCTACAAAGAAGGGCAGTTTTAGCCATTTTCCTGCGTGGTTTCGGTGAAGTTTGTGTTTGTTATTTCCAACGGATGTATTGTATGAAAATCCCATGAATTATTTAGGTGAAGTAACGATTAAAAGTATTTTTCTAAATATGTCTTTGTCATTCATCTGTTATTTATTCCTATCTTTCAAAATCTCTCAGTCCGATATTTATACATACAAATTCTCAAATACACAAATGTTTCCTTATTTTAATTTCGAAACAGTGGTTCCACTATTCCAGCCTTTAAAGGCTGCGAGTATCGTTGAATCACCCTTAGGATATGTTTTCTGTTTTCTTTTATTCTTTTGACTGTTACTTGTGATACGCAGGCTTCATAACCTCCGCTCCCAACTAAATTCCATTTTGTTTTTTTCTCCCTTTGTTTTCTCGTTTAGGGTAATGCATATAGTTCGAAACAGGGACCATACGCCGCTGGCTATGGAATGGTATTGAAATACCACATTGAAGGTTCCATGTTCACCGTCATATGCATACCATCTTCGGGATGACCAAAATTTCGTACTACTGACACTTTAAATATTGAGTTCTGCTCAACCCGGTGCTAGAGGGCGTGAACGATAGATAGCTAGCAGTTTTCACTACCGTCTCAATCAATCCGAGACTGCAATTATATTTTTTATATTTAGTGTGTTCTGCGATTTCCAAATGTCTCCTTTCTTAAAAAGGAGCCGCCGACCTTCTTGAATGTTCAATAAAATAATCTTCAGCTAAGTATCAACTACATGACATTAACGTTGCTAGATACCACAGAATAAACGATTATCGTTGTTCTTTTTTATTGAACTGTATCCTTGGTGGCCAAATTGGACTTGAAAGTAGGTATAAGTAATACTGAAAAGGCGATCCCTTGGAAACAACACACACAAACAAGAGAAAATAGAAGCAGATAAGGTTTATTTAGTCAGTTCATGAGATATAACATAACTTGCAACACCTCCCACGCCCCGCTAGCACCGGCTTAAGCGGGATTCACTTCAAACCACAGAAAATGGGCTTGATGATCCAAACCGGACTAGTAAGTAATAACACTACTGATCTGTAGCCGGGGTGACATTTTACAACCGCCACACAGCAATAAACAAACACTAGGGGAATGAAAACGGGATCCCTTGAACAGGAAATGAAGCTTTCACAGAAATCAGTCGACCAAAAACATGCATAAAAACAAACAAAAATGACAATGTTAATAAGCAGAGCACGTGACATCACAAACACACGTGACATGACAATCAGTCTACCGCCCTGGAACGATCAATGGCAAATAGGCCGCTCGGGTTTAAACTAATTTCTAGGGTGCAAGTTGAATATCTGCTAGGTCGGACGACGACGCTCCATAGCATAAGTTCTCGTGGTCTTCAACCATTAGAACTGAATATGACAGAAGAACAATCAGAACCTGTATAAAAGTTTTATTTAAACATACGGCATAAGCATTCATTTATTATACATGTATGTTTTTCCTTTATGAAAAATATGTTGTGATTATGTTTGTGAAAACAAACAATTACAACTAAATGAGATACTTGTGTGTACCCAGTCAACACACTCTTATTATAAATAAGTGGTATATCAGCAATGTAATTGCTAAAAGAAATTATAGACAGAAAACATTATGTCCGTGCCTTTTACTATCAAGTTTATAAAACGAGACTTAAAACAACAACAACGGAGTGGTTTTCTTCGTTTTCATGCCGAGCCTAATAATGTTAACAGTAAAAGGCACTGATATTATTTTCCGTTTTATCATGTAGATTATCCACATTTGCTGCATGGTTTACTAGTATTAGGTATTGTTCATGCCGTTTTATGACGTCAGATAACGTAACGTACAATAAACGTACTGGTTTTACTTTATTCGTCGGTGCCTAATAAAAAGTAAAATACATTAGCTCATCAGTTTATCACTTTATTTATTAAAACTAAATCTACATGGAACAGAAATCATGTCATAAATATAATAATACTGCGTTTGTGAGTAAAACTGTAATAAACAACAATGAAATGCGTTAGACACGGGTTACCCAATATTGACCTTTTTACTTTTGCGAAAACACCGCTAACGCGTCACCACTAAGCCCAATTTGCGACCATTAAACGACTGTTATGACGTCATAAATTAAACATTTTTAATACAGTCTAACAATATATTTGTGCTAGTTCATTGTTTAATCAATTACTCCTTGACAAAAGTGATATGATGTTCGACAAGCCGTCGAATCTAATCATATCATGTTTGACGACACATTTAATACATTCTGTAATGAAAAAGCACTCACGTGCAGTCTTTTATATCTTACACACTATTTTAAACAGAAGGACAAGTACACTATACATGCATAGTTTCACATTTTGCATGTCTATTACATATAAGAGAACATCAAATATAAATAAATTGTAATTAAATAACCAACCTTTCAGTGCATTAAATTCATATTTTTTTATAACAATGGCAATATGATATTATAAGAATCGTTCATGGGTATTCGGTAAAGATGTGGAATTCCAACACGACGTATGATTGCTTTTATATTATATATTAATTACTTTAAAACAGGGTTTGAGTTCCCTCTCTGAGCCGGATATCCAAGATTGATAGTTGTCCTGCATATCATTGACATTTTGTGCGTTAACGTCGTCAGTTACTAACGTTTTGCATCTTTTGTTTTTACACAGTTACATTACGTGATTGTTGATGGGCGTGAATTTTATCTTCCTACATGTGTAAGATTATCTTTCTTAGGTATCTGATGAAGATTGGGAATTACTAAACAAAAAATATCGGAACCAAGGCTCTGTTGGAATCTCCCTGTCTGAACCATATTATTGATGATTTTTTCTAGCCTATCATTTACATTCTGAGCATTGAAGTCGCCAACTACTAACGTTTTGCAAGTTTATTTATGTTTATTTACACAATTACAACTGTCACTGTTGATATCATGTGCAAGAGCAGGCTTTTCATCACCCACGCAAAACACGGATAACGTTATCCGGTGTATCGTTATCCGGTGTACAATGACAACTTTTACATCACCTATTTAAAACGCGGATAACCTTATCCGATATGCAATACTTTAAAATGATCCATGAGGTTTGTGTCGGTTCTTGAAAAATATTCATTCTGTAAGAATTGTACTCAATGTATGATATAATATACGGCTATTATCTTAGAAATAATATATACCATGTTGAAAAAACTACGACATATTTTTTAAGGATTTTGATTAACATATGTTAACAAATGGAAGATCCTATGGATATTAGAACGCATTGTTTATGATGTCAAATCTAAATCAAACAAAAAATATATGTTTCTGATGACATTACCAAACAATTTTGAAACGGCAGTTAACAATTTCCTAGTTTTGTGTTTATACTATGTTTTAATATTTCCTTTACAGGCGTTATGATTGGGACCATAAGCCACTGGCCATGGGATGGTGTCAAAATACCGCATTGAAGGTTCCATGTTCACCGCCATTTGCAAACATCTTCGGGATGGCTTCTGTACTATTGACATAATTAATATTGAGCTCTGTTCAACCCGGGGCTAAAGGGCGTGAACAGTAGCAAGCACTTTTCACTACCGTTCATGAACAGTCTAAATCAAACGGGACTGCAATAGTTTTTGTAGTTAACGTGTTTGACGATTTCTAAATTCTCTTTTCATACTTTGTTAAACAAATTAATTTATTGAGTGATTCAGGATATTTTATCGACCTTTGCCTTTGGAACCACCTATTAGAAATTCAAGTAAGACAACAAAAGTATTTGAGAATATACCACTGCTATCTATAAATATCGGGCTCCTTGATCTCCAAAGATCAGAATGAATAGCAGTTTTGAACCTATTTTTAATTATGATGATGTATATATATCCTAAATTTAAGAAACATCACTCATCTCAGTTCCATGTAAAAGTAACAGATAGTATTGTCTTGTATACTAGTGTGCCTCTCTTTAGAATAAGTACATTTCGTAAACATATTGTCTCTATACACCCATTTGATTCTCTAAACTGAACTGTAATTTCAATTATACCCCAGATTAAGATATTGCGTTTTATTTGTATCAATATTTTCTTCATATTTTATATGTTGGCATACTTTCTAATCTGCATCCCAACATAAAACAACACCAAGAAGGCACATTTAGCATATACAAGAATACAGACACATGCATACATATGGCTACAACTACAGTTCATATGAGTTGGATCGCATGTGCTATATGAAAACATGGTGATTTTCGATTGGTTTTTGCCAGCTGTCTTTTGTTCAAATCAAGATTGTATTTTATGTTAGTACAGAAGTCTCTTTGTCCCAAAGGTTAGCATATGGTGATACACAGTGGTATAAAACATATTTTGCATGATGATTTCAATTCCACTCACGAAATTCAAAAAATAACAAGTGTTTCTTTTTCAAATGTACTGAGTGTATACATAGAGACAACATAGTACCGACAACCTTCAGCTAACCTAGAGCGGAGGCACCTAGCCATAAACTGAAACACAAACATCAATATTATGCATTTACCACCGAATGTGACGGTTTTAATATATGCTGATAAACTTCATTACAACATTATAACGCATCAGTCTTAATGTACACACACATACACGCACGCACGCACGCACGCACGCACACACACACACACACACACACACACACACGCATGCGCACACGCACACGCACACGCACACACAACTCTGGTTCTATGAGCATAAAGAAAAAACATATTCCAGTACTTGTTGAAATATGTTTCAAGTTTTAAATTAGCATTGCAATATAAACATCTAATATAATTTTGAAATAAACCTGCTTCATATCAAGGTACACAATTTGAAACCGACGTTATTATGTCATTGGTTTAATCATTCCATCAATACATTGTAACGATACAGTAACGTGCAAAACTATTAAGTTATTGATACAGTAACATGCAAAACTATTACGTTAATGATACAGTAACTTTCAAAATTATTACGTTACTGATACAGTAACATGCATAACTATTACGTTAATGATACAGTAACATGCACAACTATTACGTTAATGATACAGTAACATGCACAACTATTACGTTAATGATACATTAATATGCACAATTATTACGTTAATGATACAGTAACATGCAAAAATATTTGTTTAGAACAATTCAAATAAGAATTGATAATGATTTGTAAATATATGCACGTTATGGAGAAAATCTAACGGGGCGCCGCGAGTTTTAAAAAATCAGTTTGCGTGCTGTCCCTTCACATACGACATAAACTTCATAATGTTGTAACAACATGAAGATGTATACATGGAGATTATTGAACTGCTGGGATCGAGTTTAGGGAAGTTCTTCACGAGATGGTAGAGGTGTGGTTCATTTCACGAACGAGCGTATGCGAGTGAGTTAAAAAACACGCCTACAATCGAGTGAAGGATTTCCCTTTAATCAAGCCCAGCAGTTAAATACTCTATTTATTACATTTTAAATCCGTTTATGTATGATTTTAACAGAAATTCCCGCTTTATTGACGGATGACGTCGAAGTCAGCAACACTTAATTCACGTCATGACTCAACGTCAGTTATTTTGTGTTCGGAGTTAGTTATTACTATTGAGCGATTATGAATATTCTTTCTTTCACAAATCCCAATATTTCACCCATCAATATGTAACAAACAAATATAACAGTAATATATAGACTTACATGAGTGCCTGTTAAATATTGGATGTATTAAACAAGTTGGATACAATTATAAGATGCGAGGCTGTGCAGAGCATTATTGCAATGTTATCCGACGAGTTTAATAAATTCAATATCGAATAGGTACGAATGTGAGATTCTATTTATCACATAACTCCAAAAAAGCCTCATAAGCGATATGTTTCAGTGTAGCTGCCTATACATAACGTTGTCGTACGATGGCGTCGTATGTTTGTATGATGACGCCGTATGTTGATTCTGTCTTCTCCATGCCACCCCGAACAATTGAAATAACTCGTCAATTTTCGTATTTTGGTATATTGACGGTTACGGAAATCGATGAGACAATTCCGATGTCTTCCGAGCTGAACGGAAAGGACCGAACGATCATGGCGGCTTCTGCCTTAATTTCAATATTTATTTCACTAGTGTAATATGATATATAATCATGATTTTATTACACTCCCACACGGCAAGTTATGTGATAAATGGATATATATACATGTGAATATATACTACACTAGGCGACACTTACACGTGCACAAGTTACATTGCATGTCATATCTTTTAAATAAAATGTATTATTTAAAAAAAAAAATCATATGTAAACTCATCAATATTTTTAAACACATTCATAAAATAAAATTGAGAATAATTAATCAAGTCGGTAACAGGATTACATTTAGTCACCAATTTCTGGCAAGGGTTCGAAAATTGAGAAAATTATGTTGAATGTTTATTAGCATTTAAAATCGAGGTACTTATAAGTGTCGACTTGTGCAGAATGTACAAGCTTATAATTGACTGAGAATTGCGGTTGAGACAGAGCAAATATATATTAAACTGAGCTTTAATGTACAGAACATATAACGAACATACATTTATATTATGGTAATAAAGGTACGCTAACATAAGGTTTTCCAAACATGTATTTAACAAGATTGTCATTAGGCCTGAATCGTTCACCATTTGACCTGGAAAAGTGGTGAAAATGTCAAACAAGCTTATACATCAGCAGACAGATAACATCATAAAACATCGATTTAAGAAATGAAGTAAAATCCTTTAAATAAAGACACGGTTATCTCAATTATAATGCTTTACCATTTAAATGCATGCCAGAAATATGTATGAAGTAAAATTATACAATCCCACTTGTTTTTCTATGAAAACTCAAAAATTCATCGATAAGGGCATGCATTTTGTGGACGTCATCCAACGATGTGGCTTGTTACAACGTTATGTGATGTCACGTACTTTTCAAATGGTAAATCGGGCAAATTTGAGACGTTAACCAATGGAGTTACGCGTTACATTATAGCTGCATTATAGTTGGTAATAGCACTTCATCAATTAACACTGATGATATCGTTAACATTGAGTTTGTAATCAGCACAATAGCTTCGGTACAGTTAACATTTCATCATAGAAATTCAAAGTCTAAGCAAACATGACTAGAACCTGGTTTAAACCCCCAGCGGCCTTTTTTGCCACTGACCGTTCCAAGGCGATAGCCCTTTTGTCAACCCGTTTGTGTTTGTGATGTCTTATTTTGCCTTTTATTCATCTTTAAATCTGTTTGTTGTTTGTGTTTGTGTTTGTGGTTAACTGTCGTCCTTTTATTTTATATCTACTTATACAAATGGTGAAGTCCAAATTGGCTTCAGTATGCTGGACTTCAAATAGTACTGATAATATGTGTACATTTTACTACAGGAGTTTTGAACAAATGTTTATTTTTATATAGTAATTTGACTGCGGGCCATATCCATTGATGACAGCGGGAACTTCATTTGAATGGTAGTCTATGAGTTGGAAAATCATTATATAAAAAATTACGTTTATCATTTATTCAGTGGTTCTCATTAAAAGTAATGTTTAAAGTGTCAACAATTTATAGTAACAGCCACATGACCTAATTTTAACAAACCAGAAATCATCATCCATGTAAAATTGATCGAATCGACTAGCGGTTTTAAGAATAAGCTGTTTAAAGCAAATGCAAAACGAAATATGATAAACAACCTTACCAGTTCATCTCTGAGCCAAAGCCTCTTCAGATTTTGGCTCAGGTGTGCTTAATATGGCGCTATAAGAGGAATACATGCGCTGATTCAACGTCAATTTAGCTATAATAGTCCAGCAATACAGTTTAAACATTTACATTTTATATTAACACAATTTGACATAATATGTTAAGTTTCCTTAAATCAGTTAAGTGGATAATCATTATAAATAAAGTCGAACAGTAAATGCCACATTCAGGGACCACAGTCAACCACAAACACGCACAGAAACAAATAACAACTGAAAATAATCACAAACATAAAAGTGTTGACACTATGGTTACCTCCTTGGAACGGTCCGTAGCAAAACAGGCCACTACAAACGTTTGTATTTACTTGTATATAACGGTTTGGCATATTAGACAAATATTCGTGTATGACCATAAGCAGTAGATCAGTATATATTTTTATTTCAGTAATTGTCCATCTCCAAAACTACAAGATTGTTTAATCATTATTGAATACTATATTATTCCGTAACAAATAGAATATATATCTGAAACCATGTAAGGTAATCGCATGACCTGAAACCTTCAGAGCGCTGAAACTATCATTATGTTAATAACTACCAAGGCATGCCCCATTTATGTCGATGTCATTTGTTTCGTGAACGCATCATATCTTTAAAACCTTGTTTTGCTGCTTTTCCTGTCCGATATTTTCACCCTTCTTTGTGTATTTGCACAACTGAAGAACACAATATGACGACACGCGCATCACAATAACCATAATTCTAGGTGTTTTTCTATCAAATTATGATCTTTCAAACCGTTAAATATCATGGGTTGAAACTTTAAATAAGTAAAGAACACAACAATTGTCTATCTTGGATTATTGGGCATCCTTTTGTTATGACTGTTACCCCTATATTATGTTAACACCATTGTTCTAAGACAGCAACGCTCTCCCAATGGCCGTTTTGCATTGCAAGTCGTATTGCAGTATCTTTAAACTGTTGAACTAATTGTTGTTGACTATTACAAAGGTACTTTACAATCTCAAACCTTCCATTTTGTGCCGCAAAATGAAGTATTGTTTTCCATTTATTTACCGCATTCATGGGATTTGATCCTCGATTTAGAAGAATTTGCAAACAAGTTAAATGACCTTTTGAAGCCGACAAATGAGCTGCGGTCTTTTCATGAATATCAGTCATCTCAATCAAGCAGGGGTATTTTTCACATAAAACAGCCACGACTAGTGCTCTTCCCTTAAACGCTGCTGAGTGTAGCAATGTATACCCTATATTTGTTGTAATCATAGGATCACATCCTTCTTGTTGCAACAAAGACTTCAAACAGTCTAAGTGACCTTCTGATGCCGAAACGTGAGCAGCGGTTTGTCCGTATTTATCCTTCCTTTTTATCCTTTCTGTGTATTTCTCGCAAAGGAAATCCACGACGTTCACCATTCCTTTCGAGGCAGCAAAATGTAAAAGAGTAAATTCGTTCTGTGCAGCTGTCATAGTTTCATCTCCTTGATTTAGCAAATTTTCAAAACATTCCAAATGGCCTTCTTTTGCCGACATTTGAGCAGCAGTTATACCATATTTATCGCGGACGTGTAACATGCTTTTATGCTCCTCGCAAAGGAAATTAACAACGTCTGTGTTTCCTTTAACAGCTGCCAAGTGCAACAGCGTACGCTGGTCATTTGTCGTCGTAACGAGATCAGCATTTAGTTGCAACAAGTACCTCAAACATTGCAAATGCCCCCCTAATGCCGCTTCGTGAGCTACATTGCATCCATATGTATCCACTGTTTTTAACAAATTTTGTGTATCCACTATTTTTAACAAGTCTTGATCCTTGCAGAGATATTCAAGAACATTCAAATGCCCATACCTAGCCGCCTCGAGTAAAAGTGTTTCATCTCCGCATTTTGCAAGCGGATCAACTCCATGTTCAAATAATATCTTCAAACATTCCAAATGACCATTAAGTGCAGTAAAATCTGCTGCCGTCCGTTCATTGTTGTCCTTGCTGCTTATTAAACTAGGGAAGTTATCACAGATGTATATTGTAACATCTAATTTTCCATATCTAGAAGCTGCCTGTAAAAGTGTTCCTCCCCTATCGCATGTTGAACATGGGTCACCTCCGTTGCCTATTATAGTCTTCAAGCATTCTTGATGACCTTCACTGGCGGTCACGTATGCTGCCGTTCTACCATCGTTGTCTGTGCTTTGTGTCAATTCCTTGAAGTTTTCGCAAAGGTATTTTGTCACATTTAGATGTCCAAATCTAGCAGCTGCGTGTAAAAGTGTTTTTCCATCTTTGAATGTGAACAGTGGATTGGTTCCAAATTTGATGAGAACAGTTAAACATTGCAAATGACCATGGCTAGCAGCCAAGTAAGCCGCAGTTCGCCCTGCGTTGTCTTCACTATTTACCAAACAACAGTGTCGTTCGCAGAGGTATTCTACGATATGCATGTGTCCATATCTAGAAGCTAGTCTTCCACAGTATGCTGCTTGGTGCAAAAGTGTGAACCCTCTGTTAGTTATAATAAAGGGATTTATATTTTGCCTTAACAAATATTGTAAACACTCGAGATGACCACCATCTGCCGCATGGTGAGCTATGCTTGCCTCGTTATCGTCGTTCATATTGATCATATCTGGACAAGTATCGCACAAATACTTCAGGATGTCGATTTTTCCGCAAAATGCCGCTTCGTGTATTGGAGTATATCCTTTTCTGTTTTTTCCATTTGGATCCACCCCTTGTTCAATAAGCGTTTCCAAACAATCAACGTGCCCACCACGCGCTGCATAGTGACATGCAGTCTCACCATCGTTGTCCAATATCCGCTTCATATCGTCGTATTTCTCGCATAGGTATTTCACCACTTTAACATTTCCGTTGATAGATGCCTCATGTAACAGTGTCCCCCATCAACAGTGACATCAACGGAATCTAGTCCCTGGCTCAGCACATAGCTAAGACATGTAATGTTACCTGTCGCTGAATGAGCTGCTGTATAACCTTTGGTACTCTTTGTGTTGATCAGAAATGTGTGATGAGCAAAAATGTGCTTTACAACATCAATATTGCCATACATTGCTGCATAATGTAAAATGTTGAATCCGTCTTTGTCTTTGTGGTCGATGTTAGAACCATTGTCTAAAAGAAGTCTAACAATCTCTAGATTACCATTAGTTGCTGCGTAAAGCAAAGAAGTTTTTTGTTCATCAACAGTCGTCGATGTAAGAAGTTCAGCTTTTTCTTCTTTACTGGATGCACCCAAAATTGTGTTAACAATGGCATAGTCACCCCTTGCGCACGCCTCATGAAGTAAACATTCATTTGATTTAAGTTTGCGTGAAAGAATGTTTCCTCCTCCTTTTCTGAAAAGTGATTCTAGAATAGTGACGTTTCCTCCTTGTACAGCGGCAAACATCATCTCGTCAGATATTTTCGTTATATTGTTGATCAAAATCTGGAAACAGTCAACTTTCCCAAACCGGCAAGCTTCTGTTGTGCTTTTTTTTGTCTGTCTTTCAATCAGTTCATTCGGTAAGTTGGATGTTTTTGTGTCAATAATCCTTTGTATAAGATCCCCTTCTCTGAAGCTAGACATATAACATAACAGCGACTTAAGCTTCTGGTCTTCTCTGTAGAAGTCAATCGAATCTAGTGAACCAAACGCGTTTTCGCAGAATGCTTGGTCCTGCCACAGGGACGAACTGCCAATACACTGTATCGCATTTGTACTTTTATTTGAACATATCTCTGATTTGAATCTGTCTACTAGCTTTTTACTCGGGATATGCGTGCATTTCTGTTCGGAGTTTTCAGTCCGTTCCTGTTCCAATACGAGAAACTTTGTAAGTGTTCCAATTGGACAAACACGTATGAGTATGTCCTGTATGCATTCTCTTGCAGCACTAAATGTAGATTCTGCAATTGTATCATGAACAAAAGAGAAGTACTTGTGTGTTGCATTGAATGTCAAATAGGTACTGACTAATGCATCTGCTGCATCGAACATGTTTGCTTCGTCAATACCCGAACTTTTAAAATGTTTATAGATTTCTTTAAAGCAATGGCTCTGTTCATCTACGCCGGATCGGTACAGTTTATCATCACAAAACAGTGTCATCAACAACGCTACAAAACTCGCTGTGTCTTTTTTTCTTATCTTCAAAAACTCGTCCTTTAAACATTCTACAGGACGTGAAAACAGATCTGGATTGTACTGTCCTTTCATAAGTGTGCACAGTAATGGAAATCCTATTCCATATTCTCTTTGAGCCACTGCGATATTCAGCTCTTCTCTATCGACCTTGGTAGTATTCCTTTCTGCATAAGTTGTAATCATCTCTTTTTTTTCCGTTATGCTCAACTGATTTTTATCTAGATCATATATGTAGTCCGTCTGAAAAAGCTTACCTACATTTTCATCTGTACATTTCAACATGATGTTCTTTCTTATTATTATAATGGCCAACAGTTTGCGCGTTTTGGTAAAGGACAAAAACTGATCTACATACCTATTCCACTGATCTAATTCTGAATTGCCTGCACTAAATTTGCCTAGCATGTCATCTACAAAAAGAACAAGCTGTTTAGACAAATGAAGGACCTTCTTGAATTCCATAAGGACATTCATAATTAAAGGATCTAAGTCACTATCTTTATCCATAATTTGTTTCAAAATAGTAAATGCCAGAAACGTTTTACCGCTTCCAGGAATACCAGTCAGTATTATGATGTTGTTCTCTTTGAGCTTCTCCACTCCAGTACGTTCTCGTTCTGTCTCAATTACAGTGTGTGTCTCGTGTTCTAGGTCATGGGCTTTTATTCTGGTTCTTGCCTCATCTAAATACACAAAACAATAGTCCACTATAACGATGTCATGATACATTCAATAAAATCAAATGCAAAATACACATTTGTTATTCATTTATAAGAAATGTCATTCATATTAATAACATCATAGAAAGCAGACTGGATGCCATAGCGATTAACATTACGATCATCATCATCATCATCATCGTAGTCGTCGTCATCGTCATCGTCTTTGTCGCCGTCATCGACGTCGTCGACGTCGTCGTCATCATCATCATCATATCATCATATGTGCAAGGTAAAATTGCCAATTCGTTCTTCATTTTCTCGTTTTATATTTACAACAGCAATAATATAATAATATCACTGCACATAGCATACAGTAGGCCATAGTCGGACTTTTAAATAACTTGTATTGAAATTTGTAGTAAACATAAATATTTTGAAATAAAACTAATGCATCTCAAACATATTATTCGTTAATTCGATATCATCTGCAGACTTTCATTTAACAAAATGACAATTTCTTTAGAGTTGCAAATGGAAGAGCATACGTTATATTTCTGGATGTATAGGTGGCAAATCGTTACCTTTTCATTGTGATTTACTTTTATTTATACTGTCTTGTCAGGATATGGTGATAGTGAGGATGTTTTACAGACTGACCATTCCAAATCGATAAACCTGTCTTCACTATTCTTTTTGTTGCGTATTGTCCTATTCGTTGACTATTGTATTTGTTTTTGTGACTTTGTTTGTTGTAAAGAGCTGACCTTCTCTGCCAGTGAGATTAATTTATTATGTCTTTGCTCAAAAGGTAAATGTTTCTTTATGTTGTAAGAACCCTTCAGCAGAAGAGCAACAAATGGTTACTTATAAGGGTTTCCTTCAGCAGAAGGACAACACATGGGTTCGTATGAGGGTTTCCTTCAGCAGAAGGACAACACATGGGTACGTATAATGGTTTCCTACAGCAGAAGGACCACACATGGGTACGTATGAGGGTTTCCTTCAGCAGAAGGTCAACACATGGGTACGTATGAGGGTTTCCTTAAGCAGAAGGACAACACATGAGTACGAATGAGGGTTTTCTTCAGCAGAAGGACAACACAAGGATACGTATGAGGGTTTCCTTCAGCACAAGGACAACACATGGGTACGTATGAGGGTTTCCTACAGCTCAAGGACAACATATGGGTACGTATGAGGGTTTCTTACAGCAGAAGGGAAACACATGGGTGCGTATGAGAATTTTCTTCAGCAGAAGGACAACACACGGGTAGGTATGAGGATTTCAGCAACGTACAAGCCATTACCGATTTAAGTTTAAACAAGGCAATGTCTAACTACGTTGCAAGGTGACGTTTGATGTTTGTCTGGAGTCTTTTCTTCTCGTGCCCTCAACGGTTTATTCTCTTGTTGCTCTGGCTTTTGCAAAGTCATTGAGTACCTTCTTGGTGGCTTTCTAGGCTATTGTGTTTTTGTATTTTCATATATACACGGGCATTTTTATGTTTTACTTATATTGCCTATTAAAGCTGTTTGATGTTTAGAGAATAGTTCACGGCGGGTATTTCTTTGTTTACACTGTCCCGTTTTTTGGGGTTAACAGTAGGATAAGTGTGAGGTTTGGTGTACCCTAGAACCTGGTTTAAACCCCCAGCGGCCTTTTTTGCCACGACCTTTTCAAGACGGTAGCCCTATTGTCAACCATTTTGTGTTTGTGATGTCTTATTTTGCCTTTTATTCATGTTTAAATTTGTTCTTTGTTTCTGTGTGTGTTTGTTATTGACTGTCTCCTTGAATCCTACTTTTTCAGTTCGATCTTTATATCTATATTTAATTGTTCACATAATAAATGTGTGTGTTCGATTATAGTTTGTAATGCTCTTTAATCTGTACTATTTTAAAGGCTGTAGGTTATTAACTATCAGTTTAGAGTAATTGCGATGGAGGCACATACAACACATTTATTGTAATATCTAACATGATCTATTAAAATACTGAATGCTGATTTGTTATTGAGGAGGTCTTAAACATCCTATACAATACCCCTAATGACATGTACTTCAACCGTTAAGACGTCATATTAAACGCCGGAAAACACGTAAACCGTTGAGACGTAATTTTAAACGTCAGATGCAAAACAACAATGCAATGGAATGCGTTATGTTAAGTTACTCTACGTTCCAACAACACATTTAAATAGAATGAAGCTGTTTATTCTTCTCGTTTGATGTTGAGAGATTGAGATAAAATGTAAGTTGTGAGATTTTGTTTGTATTTTGTGCAATCCTAGACAAAATGTATATCATGATACATAAAATTCCATGTCAGATAAGAAATAAAATAGTTCCAGCGGGTTTATACTGTGCGAGATCAAAATCTGGCATTTGGGACTTGAAACGCACCGAAACCGCGGGCATGTGGCCCTTGTTATCGATGACCTTTAAGTCCCGCCCACCAGGTATTGTATTGATCTGGGACAATATAAACCCGTTGGAAATATGTTATTTCTTAAATAAAACATACATAGAAGCTGGAATAACTGTGGCTATTTTTTTATAAGTAATGGGTGCCAACATTTTCATAAACGATAATTGGGTAGTATTTGGGTTCTTAATGGATTGTAATAGTGTTGTTAATAAAAGTATGTGATGTCAGTTATATTTAAATGTTCATATACAAATACATGTAAGTTCAACAAAATTAATATCGCATTAACAGTAGCGCGCAGAAGGAGTCTATGTATGCATAAAAGACACCAAAGTATAAACACATCAGAGTTACTCCAATAACGGCGGCAATAATAGTTTCCGACAATGCCGACGAGTACTACACGGGGGTTAATGTATTATCACAAAACGCATCATCGTTGTTCCTAATATGAGTAGGTGTATCAAATCGTTCCGTTGAATGCATATGAAGTATTTGTACCTTTATTTCAATTGCGATTTTAGTGAATGAGGTAATGCAACGTGCTTTTTTCAAAACACAATGTTAAACCATTTGGGTATACGGTGTATTTTACATGGCACTTATTTACATAAATGACGGCCTTACAGGGACAAAGGGCAATGTTTTTTTTTTAAAAACTCACGGCGTCCCGTTAGTTTCTACATAACTTGCATTTTCTACATAACTTGCATTTGTTTGAAATCATTACTATTAATTATAAGAATAGGATAAAAAGAACTGTGTTTATATATTACATATAACACATTACTGACTGTTGATTATAGTGCAATAGTATCTTAAAACATGTGGAAGGATAACAAGAAAGAATGAAAACCGAATATGAAAGTAAATACTGCATGCATGCAGGTTCAAAGAAAGATATTGTATTACATCTATTGCTTGATACAAACTTCAAGAATGCCGTGTGTCCCTAAAACAACAGTGAACTCCTCATCAAATCTGTTTTGCATCAAATAAGGTTTTAAATTACATGTAAGCTTACATATGTCATAGTATTGTGATACATTTTCAGCATGTCAAAGCTAAATGGTTAAGCTTTTTAGAGTAATTGAAACATTTTCTATTGCAATAAGTCCAATTTCAGCATTTGTTCAATTATAATTTAATTGCACTATACGCGGTTCAGTGCCTTTTATGATATAATTATTATTTCAAGTTACCTATGTGTTTGTATAATTTTGGCTGGTCTATGTGCCCTTTCTTCAAGATGTGTTCTTTAAGCTGTATGTCGACGTTACAAACGATGTCCCGGTTGCTGCGTGCATCCTCCGACAGCTCTGCAATTGACAAAAACATATCAAAATGTTACATAAACTCTGTATAACCACATAGTGAAGAAGTGTTCTAATCTTTATATGGGGATACTTAACTGTTATTTAGTGTATCATTTCGTGACTCATATACATTTATTGCACCTCGCACACAATCCTAGGAATTTCATCGGATTAGAGCGGTCACATGGTGACCCTCTATTTTTCTATAGTGGGTCAGTAGATTTCATAGAGGGTTACTAAAAGAATATAGACTACAATTTCGATTCAAAGTTTAAATCATTTGCAACTAGTTATTTAAGGTGTTAGTAACAAACATAATAAGTAATTTAAGAATGTTTTTAAACTGTACCGGTCGTGACGTCAACGTCATGACTTCAAATTGCGCGAACGTCTCAATTACGTTGACGCTCCATTAAACTGGCGTTTGCCTTAAAAAAGATGCTCGATGCAATAAATCAGTTATTGGGTGTGTTACTGACCCCCTACAGAAATATGTGGGGTCAGTCAGATGTATAGGGGGACTCGGCTATCGCCTCGCCCCCTATAAATTTGACTGACCCCACATATTTCTGTAGGGGGTCAGTAACAAACCCAATAACTAATAATATGTGCCTAAAGTTGTTGACGATACTCCGTGTGTCAATTGTGCTCATGTTCTAAATGATCAGCAAACCGTTTCCGTTCCTGCTCACCAGTAAATACGTTAAATAACAATGCCTCTAATGCAGATCCACAGAAAGGTTCTCCAGCTACTGAACAAGGCCGTTCACATTTGTCACGTGCTTTCTCGAGAAAATTTCGGCGATCCGAGACGGTTTCACCATATCGACGACAAAGTAGTCAATCGACAGACAGACATTCTACTGGTGCTATAAATAGAACCGCGTTTCAAATATCTGCGGATAATATACAAACAGTTAATGTGCCGATCACGTGCAACGTCACACGTGATACTGGAACTGATGATTAAGGTCACACAGAGAAGGTGTATTTACGGTGTTCATTGTTCAACGCACAATGCTTGGTTACTAAGCGCACAAATACACTAAGAAGTGAAGAGATCATACATTTGTTTCAAAACAATGCCATTATATTATGGACCGATACATTTTCTGATTTAAATGTTGAAAGGTTTGAGCATTTCGAGTTGCATCGAACCGCGAAAAAGAAATCTTGTAAACGCAACTCGGGTGGTATCATTGTATATGTAAGGGATATTTATGTAAGCCAAGACATACTTTATTTCAGGGTAACGACGATAGTGTATGGGCTAAATTAAAGGGTGATTTATTTTCTTTAAATACGGACTTATTTATTGGTATTTTCTATGTGGTACGGTCGATAATGTGTTTGTGCTACATGGTTGAATTACACATATTTTAAATCAATGTAAACGGCTGTATTGTGCCTTTTTTTATTTCTCTAACGCTTTTGATTATGTGGTTAGAGATAATCTATGGTATAAACTTGTTCAAATAGGTCTGCGTGAGAAAATACTAAATATCATAAAATCAATGTACACAGCTGTGAAATCAAGATTTAAATACTGTAATAAACTAAGTAATGAGTTTGTTTGTTCACTGGGAGTGCGTCAGGGTGAATGTTTATCCCCTCTATTGTTTTCACTATTTATAGATGATATAGAAGACGAATTTGTACGTAAATGATACCAAGATTGAGATATTGATACATGTAAATTATTTATGCTTTTATATGCGGATGATATTGTTCTTTTCTCTGAATCTTCAGATTCTTTACAAAGTGGGTTAACTTTTATGTTTGAATACCGTGAAAGATGTAAATTAAAGGTTAACACATCAAAATCTAAAGTTATGATCTTTAAGAATGGAGATCAATTACCCAGGAACTTAGTGTTTTCATATAACGGAAGTATAATATATATTGTAAATAAATGTGTTTACCTTGGAATTGTATTTACAACAGAGTCATTTGCAGCAGCTCAGACAGCATTGGCGCTGCAAGCTCAGAAAGCAATTTTTAAAATGAACAAATAGTTACATCAAGTCACGTTTTTGTCACCAAAACACAGGTTAGATTTGTTTGATAAATTAATTTTACCTATATTGAATTATAGTAGCGAGTTGTGGGGTTTTATTCAAGGAAGTGCTATAGAAAGGGTTCATATGCAATTTTGTAAGAAGACGCTAGGGGTCACGAAAACAACACAACATGGTTTTATATATGGTGAACTTGCTCGATCTTCTTTTTGGACACGTCGACATTATAACATTATTAAATACTGGTTGAAACTTTTACATACTGAAAAACGTAAGTATTCTAGATTTGCTTATGACATGCTTTTATCAGATTTAGAAATACTACCGAACAAAATAAGTTGGGTACCACTGTTTAAGGATGTATTAGCATTCCTTGGTTTTTATTAAAAATATTTCTGTTTTTATTTTTATTTTTATGTAGCTGGTACAACGTTTGCAATTTGTAATTTTAACTTACACTGGGCGCGAGTTGTTTACAACATGTTTACAACTATTATTGTTTGTTTATTTATGTACGGATAACTATCAGTACACAGCGCATAAGGAATGTTATTTACTCACGGTTTGCACGCTTTTCAACGCGAATCTGAATAACCATAATCCATATGTGTCCAACGAATAACTCCCTTTTCTAATTATTACATTTAACTTAATCCATTCCAAATAAAAGACTGATGTTTTATGTCTATCTCTAGTCCACAATTTCAATTTTATTTCTAATTTTAAACACGCACTAGAATAAATTGTAGTACGCGAAGTGAAGCCGCACCTTACACCATGAGCGACCTTGACATTCTTCGTCGTGCATATTTAACTAAGAATATTTATCATTTCATCTCTTGCTTTTTTGTTATGTTCATGTAAATGATTAACCGTGTCTAGATCATGATTGATTGCAAAATTAAAGTCGCCTCCCTTTATAGTGTTACCATTCCCAATCTTAAGCAATTCGTTCTTCAACTGACTGCAAAAGTCTGGTTCGTCTTTATTTGGTCCGTGTATATTACACAGAGAAACATCCGTCTACCATTTATTGTAATATCTGAAATTATTTTATTACCTGTATCGTCCATAATTTTATTATGTAATTTATATTCAAAACTATTATTAAAAAGAAATGCAACACCTCTCGCTTGAGACGAGACTGAATTAATAATACAATCAAAACCCCATACAGATCTAATATGCGGATCATCTGTTGGCAGAAAATGAACATCTTGTAAAAAGTATATATCATATTTCTTCTTTTTTAAAAGATTAAAACATCACGCCTTCTGGAGACATCCACTAAACCTTGGCAATTCATGATGCAGCATTTTATATTATTTGTCATTTAATCATGTCTGCTTGAATGTTTATTTATAAATACACATTCATTAAATTGTGGGAATGGAAGTACTGGCCACCTGAAAACTCCCTATAACACAAAAACAAATTTAAACCTGAACGTATAGTCAGTAGCTAACGTGAGTAGTAATAGCTTAAAGAATAAAGGAAGATTGAACAAAAGTAAGTACATAATGGGTCGGGTGTAATATAAACATTCAACGCGTTATCGTCAAAACGAAAGTAGGTCGCATAGAATACAAAAATGTAAACAAATAACAGTGCAACAAACAATTACTCATATTGCTTGTTGTCGGCAGGCATTGTTTGGTTCAGTGCTAGTGTAATCGTATACAACATACCTGTTATGGGTGCACACAAGCAAAAAACTAACGAAATTAATCAATAAATACGCCTTTGTTTACAAACCTCTTACAAAACCGGAAATTCTCACTTCAAATTATGTGTGGGCGCTTACAAATTCATTACAGCCTGTAACGCTTGGCCCTAAAAGCGTCTACTAAGAATTAATTTGATTCCGGTTTTGATGACGTCACGTGTAAACAGGTCACTGCCTGTGTAGATTGCAAAGCGCTTCATCTTAAGAGACTCAGTATCATACGAGGGAAAGAAAGAAGATACGCGCGAGTATACCTTTAGACGTCAAATGTATGCGTCGAACTGCTATAAAACAGATTGGGTTATCTAACATCTGGTCAGTATTGCAACACAACTCTTGTGTATAGCATAGGACTAAAATATGAATCTAAAAATAGACTGGTGCAAACTATAACTGGGCCACTAGATCACACATTCCAATATCACGTGATGTAAACAAAGCAAAAGTACTTTCACTTTAGAGATTTTCTAAGAGTGTGCACACCCACAAAACAAAGCATGTACTAAGTGTAAAATTGGTAAAATAAATATTAATCCAAATTAAATATTTTTTTTAGAAAATAATGACAAATGAATGATTAAATATTTTTTTTAGAAAATAATGACAAATGAATGAACACATATAACAGCAGACTAGCTCTATCATGCTAAGCTTCAATAGTTATAAACACTGGATATTGACTTACATATACACTCAACAAAATTCCTAATCGGTCAGTTTATATTGTATTACTATTTTTATAATAATGCATGTATTCACACGAAATTTCACATATCGTTATTTGAATAGGTTCTGCAGCTAAATATTGATTTTTTTCTGGCCGGCTAGCGGTCAAATTAACCGTGTTAGGCGTGTTGACCAATATAGCACATTTTGCACGTGCACGGCATGGACACCAATATGTACGTGTTAATGTACACTTTTGTCATTGCTGATGATTTTCCTACTTGAAAAATACATACGATGGCGAGAATGACACCAGAAAAACGCGGCCAGCTGTCGGAATGTTATAGGCCGGAACACCTTTACGACAGGTGAGTTTTATTTTTTGAAATTTCAAAAGAATATCGATATAATTTATTTGTAGCTATTATTTTGGTGGCTATTTCCGTTTTATCTTTATTTCAGGTGGAAAGAACCTTCAATCGGCGGCTATCCACCATCCAAGCTCTTCGGGCGAAATTCAACCAAACCGGAAGTGTGGCTGATCGACCCCGACGGTTCAAACAGAGGGTGACAAAACAACGGCAGGATATATACATGGTCGTATCACATCCTCGTGATCGTTTTTTACCAGCTACAACAACATCTAGGCATACGAGGTGGACTCATGGACGTCAAGTATCAAATCAAACCGTAAGAAACCGGTTATGTGACGTCGGAATTCGATGCCGTCGACCTCGGAAAGGTCCTATATTAACGAGAAGACACCGCCAGACTTGCTTAGCTTGGGCTAGGCGACATTTACGGTTCACCAGGGCCGACTGGGCGAATGTTCTTTTCGTCGACGAGACAAGGATTACATTGCGTTGTGCCGATGGCCGCAAACGCATTTATCGCTGACGTGGTGAGAGAAACAGCGCCAATTGTGTTTTTGAGGCGGACCAGTTCGTGGGAGGATCCATTATGATATGGGCGGGCATTTTGATGCACACCAAAACACCGATCGTGTCCATACAAGGCAACATGAATGCACGACGATATCAGACGGACATCATTCAACCTGTTCTTATACCACACATTGTTGCAAACCGTGGCATGCAACTCGTCCAAGACAACGCTCCGTGCCATGTCGCCAGAGAAACATTGGCAATGTTACAGGCCAATAATATACGAGTCATCCCTTTTCCTGCTGAAAGTCCTGACCTAAACCCAATCGAGCATGTCTGGGACTTATTAAAACGAAAGTTACGGGTCCATCCTCAGCAGTTGAATCTATGGGAATTGGAGCGTGACGTCAACCGCGTTTGGAGAAATATCCGTCAGCAGTATCTTCACAGATACATTGTATCTATGAGGAGTCGTTGTCGAGCCGTGATTGCTGCCGATGGAGGGCACACACGTTATTAACATACAACAGTCGTCAAATAACATGAGTTTGTGACTTTTGAATTACAGGGTCGTCTTATTCATTCCTGCGGAAGATGTCAACTCTTTATTTGTTTGAAATGAAATTTTGTTTGTTGATTTGTAATGAATTCCGCTTTCTTATGCGATCAATAAATTCACGAAATTATTTTTTTTTTTTTTTTAAATTACAATTTATTGAGGTGACCGATTAGGAATTTTGTTGTGTGTATATACATTTAGATTTATATCCGTGTACTGGATGGACAAAAATATTGGCCGTATGTTTTTGTGAAGTAATATGGGAAGTGAAGTAAATAATGATATATAAAAACACATGCACACACACGACAGCACCACATCTAGTCCGTTATTTGCTTTATATGGATTCAAAAACATGTTCATCGCCTTCTCCAGTTCCTCTGTAACGGTTCCCAAAGAATGAAGTTTAAAGTTAGCTGTCAGTTTGTTTTGCTAAACTACTTATGTCATTGGAAAGTCGGATTGATGTAAAAGTTGAGTAAATTAAGTCGGGTTTGAACAATGTGCGTGAAAAGGTGGATACCGTCGAGAACTTCGTGGAGTATGCCAACGCTGAGTTCCGAACCCTACATGAAAAAAACTTTACCAGATATGGTGGTTAAAATCGAGGAGAAGAGACGGAAGCGCCTCAAGTTAAAACTGTGGGTACGCAAGTGGAATCTTGTTATTAGAGGTATTGGGAGTGAGGGCGATAGAGAGCCCGCAACAACAACAGAAACCAGGGTGCGAGCCTTCATATTTGAGTTCCTGAAAATTGAAAAGGAACGAGTACAAGGTATGATGTTTCAGACCGTCCACCGACTACTAACTGGAGATGTCTCTCGGCGCAACATAATTGTCCACTTCAATAATCTGATCGATCGCGACGCTGTTTTGGAGTCTGGAATGCGAAAATTGAAATCGGGATCTGGGTTTAGCGTGGTACACGATCTACCACCAGAGTTATCCAAGCTCAGGTCCGAGTTGTTAACGCGAAGGCGGAACATGTCAAATGACGATAAACGTAAACACAAGCTAGTGTATGTTCGCGATTACCCTTTTGTGATACTTAAATCAATGGAAGACCGTTAAGTAAGTGCTTAATGAAAAACCAGTAACCGGTAACACATACAATATAGTATAAGCTCATATTACCGATGAGACACAAACTATTCCAGCTGCTGTTGATATCCACCCCGACTGGTACTACGAACTGTGCCGTCCGACCTCTACATGATAATAATTCCATTCAACTCACAATTCTTAGTAATTTCAGTTAATTCTGCTGACACTTTTTCTGTAACATTTATATATCAACCATAGTAATATCAATTAAAAACGCGTCGTCCTCGTTTCACTTCTTTTATTTCTTTTCGGTAAGATCAAAGAAATGGGGTAGGCGCTTTTGATGCATTGTTTGTAAATTTACAATACCTGTTCGGTCAGACGCAACAGCTATTAAAGGTACTGTTCCACAAATACCTCTGTGTTTTAGCTGATTGACGGCTGACCTGCATTACATAAATATAGTATTTTCAAGATAAATATGCTCCCGTTGTCATTCTTTCATTGTTATCGGAACACTCGATATATACTAATACCCGCTTACTTGTTCGACTGTGGTTGACTGTCCTCCTTGAATGCTATTTTCCCTGTCCGATTTGTTTTATATTGCTTTATAACTACATACATATTCCAGGTCTATTCACAGGAAACGTGATTAACATCATATATTGTTTTTATATATATAAACTGATTTGAATTACAAAATATAAAAAATATATATGCATTGATCTTAACAGGTATACGGAAGTACTCAAAGTATATTATTTAATATTGATTCTTTTGTCCTAAATATATATACCATATATTCATTTACAACTTTAGGCACAGACAGTTGTTTACTATATAATTATCTGTTGTAGTAATCATACTGCCGCATGTGATTTACTACATAATCACAACTCAACATTCGGTAAAATGCACGTGTTTTTCATTGAAAAACGGGTCTGTCACTTAGCGTATATTTACACGTGCTGTCCTCACTACGTCAATATCGTGCCTTTTGAGTTGAGATTATGTACGACCTATTTTCTATAGCTTCATTTATTCAGCAGACTTACAACCGTTGACTTATATCAATGGTATATATACCTTATCTCTCTGTCACGATGCCGCAACGACGGCCTGCTGGAAAAGTACAACACCAGCCTTAAAACACTTCTGCGACTAAGCATATCACAACCCTCATTTTATGGAGATGTCGTCTATAAACTTCAAAAGTTAAAGGGGTCTGACGGGTTTTCTGACCGCTTTACACAATTAACCAGGAAGTTCGTCAGAAAAGGATATAACCCTTTGGTTTTACAGCGCACTGCATGTTTAGTGATTGACCCCTCTACAGTCAGTCATTACGCTTCACTTTTCACTTGTGCGATGACTGGACCACCTCCTGGGACTCTATGATTGTACCTACTGAAACCCCAACTAAGGGAGGTGGGTGCATGAGCTTTCGTCCCTCGAGTTTTCTGGTCGTACCCTAGATTGGTTTTCTCTTTAGCTGCAACTACTATGGTTGTTCATTACGATTCTGGATACATCCTGAGATGTTTATTATTTTGTATGTGTTTCTTTAGTTAGTTTCTCTGGATGTAGACTTTATTGATAGAGAATTCCTTTTGATGGAATGTAGTTTTGTTTACACTGTCTTGTCTATCTGGGCGCTGAAGACAGGGTAAAAGCGAGGATAGTGCGCATATAAAGTCGATTCAAGCTAACCAGTAGGCCTTATTGCCTACTGACCGTTCCAAGTCGGTAACCCTGTCTTCACCACCCTTTCTGTTGTTTTTTGTCACTTGCATTGTATTATCAAGTCCTTGCTTGCAGTACAGTGCCGATCAGCGATGTCATTGCGTTCGGACGCTGTGGTTTCTATAGGACCCTATATCTCATTTTTGTCAAATTCTGAAAAAGCAAAGCGCTAATAAATGACCCATGCTTTGGGAGTATTATATATAGTATATATTTATATATATATATACATTTGTGATAGCTGTTAGACTATATAATGTAAAAAAACACGTGACAATGCGACAAAGTGAAATTTACTGGACCATGTCGGTCATATGTGAGAAAGGTGAGTACGTCGGTCTGTTCTGTGCATGGAGACGGTTTCAGTTAGTTAGTCGATAATCGAATAAATATGATTTTTATGCGTATATGTATTTACACTAAGATTAAATATTTATATACGACACTGTTGGCAGTGACTACATCTTTCAAGAAATAGTACTCATGTTAAAGCTTGGTTTACGTTTTTCACTGAATATATTTGTTTTGCTTTTCCATGAAGAATGTATAAGGAATTGAAGACTTGATTCTGAAAAAAAAGAAACCTTGTGGGCATGTAGAGCTTATGCTTATATAGTTGACTAAATCGATTATGGTTGTAATAACAAGCATAAATAGTGATGATGATGCAGTAAGAGTGCCAGCTGAGATCGCTGTAATTAATTAGATTTTTATTGAGCAAGCCATGCAGACCTTTAATTTAATTATATTTTTGTTGGTACAGTGGTTCATATGAACGTCGCTTGGCGGTACACGGGCAGTTTCGCGAAATGGTCTGTACTCAATCACTGGCCGGTCAGGCGGTGCGAAATTGTCTGGGTGGTGTAATGTTTGCATCTGAGTGGTGTTCACGTGACACCTTTGGACTAAAATATGTACTGATTAGGTGATTTAGGTACATTTTGTATCAGTATATGGTATGCCATCCAACTGATGAAACATGAATAGATATATTGTAATGGTCTATGTAATTGTAACTGTTAGTGGATTCGCTATGAAGTACTTTTATAACAAGTATATGTTGATGAGCAACATGAATTATCATTAGGTAATATGTGAATCGTATGTACCTAGATGCTACTCGATACATCTAATAATAATAATAACAATAATAATAATAATAAAAATAATAATAATAATAATGATAATAATAATAATGATAATAATAACAATAATAATAATAGTAGATTTTCAAGGTATCATTGTAACCGTTAGCTATTTACCGTTGAGTATTTTGATAACTTCTGTACCTGGCCTTTTTTAGTATTAATGTTGTGTAAATATATATTATATTTTTGTTATTATTAATATGTGCTACTGTTTGTTGATATATATTTTATTATAACTTGAAAGAAAGCACGGGTTGAGTGTAGATGTATTTGTTCTAAGTGTCAATATGATTGTGGTACTGTTTGTCCGATATAATGTTTGTTCTTGTAAAAAAAGTGAGGCTTGAAAATAGACAAATAAATATGTTTTAGTTGGTGTATTCGCTATGGAGCACTTTGGCAGTTTGATATCATAGTATATTTATTTTGACAATTGCTATATGCAACACAAATAAGATAATGTGTAGTATTAAATAATGCTATAGTAATGTTGTGTAGATATATCAATAAGATTATGTTTGTCCCATATAGATATTATTTTTCAAAAAAGGCTAGACAAATATAGATCAATAGGCAATGTAGTGCCAGCTAGAAACATATATATATACTAATCACATTTTTGATTTGGTCTACACTAAGCCTGACAGTATAACCATTTTAGGACATACCTTTTAAACATTTTGATCCAAATATTTAAAATTATGCGACATATTCATGGCTCAGTCACTGATTTTAACACAGCCAAAGTGTGAACGAGAACAAAGTGATATGCAGAGGAGAAAATGTTCTTACCATATTAGCAAAAACGGACATTGTTGCGTACACAATTTTTTAACATTTCCTGTTTGGTCAATGAAAATCCATCATTTACATTATACATGTAGAAGCTCAACAATTCTGAACAACAGATTGAACACATGCTACATTGTTTATATTAAATACAGTTCAACATGCATGAAATCTTTACAAATTATACTATTTTAAACTATGTAAGATATTATAAATGAGTTATATAACATTTTGAAGTTTAAACTGTAGGGGTTTATACTCAGATCAATTAAAGAGGAGAGACATATTTTCAAGGTGCAGTGAAAACATTAATTTTCTTGTTGACACTCACTCAATAAAAGAAATAGAAAACAAATGAAAGACCGAATGGGGCTTTGATGCAAACTTTTCCTAATTCTCTAGCTCAAGTAGCGGTACAGCTATTCTCTTTAAAAATACATTTAGTTATGCTAAAAATAATGAATTTATTGATCCTTTGTGGAATTTTATAGTTTTATATATTACAATACAAGATCAATGGATGACTATTGCTGTAGTTTATGGACGAAATGCAAACAAACCTCAACTTTTTCAGGATTTTTTTAATGTTGTTGAAAGTTGCGGTAACACTTCTGTTATCACCGGTGGCGATTGGAACGTGCCATTAAGTTACGAGATAGATACATAAAACTATAAACACAAACTAACATAAAATCAAATGAAATAATTTTAAGCATTATTGAACTTTTAGATCTACATGACATCTGGAGAATTAGTAATATCAACATCAAAAGGTATACATGGAGGGACCTATTTAATAACATGGCACGATTAGACTATTTCCTTGTCTCGTCTGACTGCGTCGAGAAATGTTCAATTGATAGTAGTTATAAATCTGACCACCCAGCCATATATGTGCACTTATTAGTTATTGATCAACAACGGGGCCGGGGTACATGGGACTTTAATAACAGCTTAACAAATGCTGAATATGTAAATATTGTCAAACAAATTATTTCTGAAACAACAGACCAAAATAAAGTGAACAATTTAAATGATGAACAAGAAATACGATTTAATATAGATGATCAACTATTTTGGGAGAGGTTTAAACTCATGATTTAATTTTTTATATTGGTTTCACACTTTTTATAATAATGTATCTAGTTGCCTACTGAATAACGGACATTGTTCAGATTTTTTTTTCTATCCAAAGAGGTGTTCGACAAGGCGATCCTCTTTCTCTATTTTTATAATCTGTGTTGAGTTTTTAAGTGCTGCTTTGAAATATCACCCCGATATAAATGGTATACGTGTGACTCTGAACATTGCAGTAACACCTAACAAATCCCAGCAAAAATGGAATAAAGAACTTGGAATAGCCTTACAAACTGAGGACTGGGACATTTTCTACGAACAAAATATTAAAATAACTGTTGATACCTATCAGCAGAGCCTCTAGTTCAAAATAGGTCACCGGATTTTGTTTACCAATGTCGAACTGTATTAGTGCAAAATGTCCGAAACATAACTTTGTACTTTTTGTAACAACTCGAAAGAAACTGTTTTACATTTATTTTATGAATGTATGTATCAAAACCGCTGGTGGCAGCCGTCTGCGTATCAATATGTTTCTCTGCTGGTTTTGTAGACCTACTGATGGACGACTGAGAATTGGTGGACTCAGACTAGGATGCAGTAGAGGAGCTAAGGGGATCATCAAGATCGGAGTCTATGTCAACATTTGTTGAAGAAACTGCTTAACCTGCTTCTTTGGAGCTAGATAGTTTATCCTTTTTCTTTTTTTCTTTATCCGGTTAATTGTTTTCACAAACATCACATATTACTGTTTTTCGTTTTACTACTTTCCCGGGTTTCGGCCACCTTTCGCGTCATTTTTTTCACAAACAAGTGTATATCAATCCGTAAAAGACTACTATATTACTATCAAACGTTTATGAACTTTGTTTACACATTAACCGTCGTATGTACACTGTGTATTCCAACTGTCAATATCCATTTTTATGCCGTGTATTGCCGCGCGCCATTCGAGTTAAAATCCATTCCAAGTTACCATTTCGTGCTTTTGTACAGCTTTTTTGGAGCTCGAATTATCTCTTAAATACTTACGATATATTCTGTATTCTTTTAAGAACTTATTACACGTTTTAAACCTAGAAAATATATAGTTTTAATGTCAACGACGATTTATACGACTGACACGTTGCGTAACCAATATATATATATTATATATATGTATGTATAGAATCAAAATGCCGACGTGTAGCGTTAGAAACGAGTGAATACTAATGGGGTGATTAACTAAAACGAATAACTTAAGCGCCGAAACTGAAAGTTATCGTGGAGGCTGTGAATTTCGATAATTTCAAAATCAAACGTATATTTTACCTTCGGCCGTCCAAACCGATTCCAGAACGAGGTTTTTGGAACAAGACATTCGATTGGACGGAAGTAGCTACCTCCGATATCTTTGTCAAATCGTCTTGTTACAAAAAAAATCTTACAGAGGTAAACAGTTCCAGTGACGTCGCTCATCTCAGATTTCACAGTTTGATTTTTGATATTGATGACCTTCAATGTTTTCGATATTTGCAGCTTCCACCTTAACTTTCAGTTTCGGCGCCTTGGGTATCCGTTCTATTTAATCATCCCATTAGTATTCACTCGTTTTTAACGCATGCCACCATGTTAGACCTATATATTACAGGTAGTACAATGCCAGCTTCTTATCATTGAACTGAAATTCACTGCAAGTCGGCATTTTGATATTTTGATAAAAAAAGCACGAAAGATTGAATGACAGTTAACGTTTTATTTGTTATATATATAATTCTGCTTGTGACATGAGCTGGTTATGCTGCCCAGGCTATCTTACTTACCGATAAATAACAAGTAGTAGAACTGTTTGGTGTTTTTTGGCAATATATAAAAGGGTGAGAAAATACATGCATCTACAAAATACCTTTCAAAAAGCACTGGATCCCCGAGGGGATTCGAAAATGTTGGAATAACGGCAGTTTAGATAAAACTCTTTAAAAACAACTTATCGTTTGGCAGTGTTGCAGGGACTTCTTACTTTCTTACTTTGAATAGACACTCTGGAGCCAAATGTGATACTAATAAAACGACATATCTGGTTGGATGAGGGTAAAACTGTACGCTGACATTTAGTTATGAAGAGAGATTAAAGATGTGAAAAAGATAAACTGTAGCACTGTATAAATATTGTTTTTTCCCCATCTCTCTCTCTTTCTCTCTCTCTCTCTCTCTCTCTATATATATATATATATATAGGGAGAACTAATTGCGAACAAGCAAGGATATCAAACCTTCGGACGAACTACGGCAGGGCGCCTAGCTATGACGAAAGACACAGAAATCAAACGTATGCATTTACTTCCTAAAACGGACAGCTGCAATACACGCTGATATACTGTATCTCTACATCTTAACACACTTGCCTGGAGGCACAATTAACATATACACGCATGCATACTTACAATTATACCTCATAGAGTGGGATCACATTTAAGAATTCAACCACACACGCTATGTTAATTTTGAGACCTATACTGTTCATAATTAATTTTGATTATTTATTTTATTTGAATACGACAACTTGATTTATGTTTTAACTCCAACGTAGAATGAACAGAAGTTAAAGACGATATATTATAATTTCCTCATGAAATCTACTCATTTTAGCCTATATAGCCTTTTTCAGTTTCGTAAACAAAACAGAACAGAGTGTACATCATTTATGTAGAATGTCATTTTGTAAGAAATATATCTAACACAATTTAATAAGGAAAAGCATATAACAAGCGTTTGAGTGCATAAAAAATATGAGTTTTTTAAACATCTTCACATAAAAATACACGTTTTTTCTCCAAATGCCTACATAAATTAAGATAACTGTCTACTTAATTTATTATGCGACGGACTGCATTTTTAGTCTCAAATCCGATCCCTTTAAGTCATAAGCCATACTTATTTTTCGATAGCGCAACAAAAAGTTCATATAATCTTCTCATATATAGAATCAAAGTTCGAGGTCAGTGGCCATCTAGTAACACGTATACAGTCCAACATACAGTGGTCTAAAACTTCTCATTGTTGCTGGCCACTGCACTGCATGAGCACAGCATGAGGTTAGATATTATCACTAGTTTGTTGATCACCAGGGTAATTGATAGCCATTAAATGAGAGTGTGGCAGACCATCTCTGAGTTGTCTATTTATAACACAAATGTTATCAGTTGTATCCATTAGAATGAGAGTTAGACATTCACATATTTAATACTGGCTGATTGGGCTTGTAAAGATTGAGTCCAACACTACATAAAAAATTACTATTTATTTTATATATACTGTGTCAGTATTCATAAACCAAAGTGAAAGTGCAAGTTAATTGTACAATAACAGGCCATTTCCATACAAATATAATTATTCTGACAACATGTCTATTGAGAGTTTCTAAAGGCAAACATATACATATACAATATAAATGCAATATACATTTAAAGTGATTTGTAGTATAGAAAAAGAAATATTTTCAAATAAAAAATACACTAGTTTAATAAATATGCACAGAAGTGTCGAATCATCGCATGTTGTTTTTTTGCGTTCAGTTTGGTGTGCATAATAGCATATGTTTTCTAGCAATTTGTTTAATGAATTCAATATTAAACAGGGACTCAATTAAGATCCTATTTATCAGTAATGTTATGCGACGCAATAATTATATGAATAAGGTAACGGAAGGTCGAGAGTTATTCTCCAATACAATCAAATATCGTAGCCCATCGAGGTGTTTAAATTAACCAACGAGATGAAACCATACTCTATTTTTGTAGCATGTCCATTTCAGCTCCCTGCCATACTCTAACTTCCAATAACTGGTAGTTGTAGTACACCATTTATTTTGACAGGTATTATGTAATAGATAGAGTATGGTTTCATTGAGTTGGTTCATTTAAACATCGAGATGGGCGTAGCCCATCGAGGTGTTTAAATTAACCAACGAGATGAAACCATACTCTATTTGTTTTGTAGCATGTCCATTTCAGCTCTATTTCAGTTATTCTAACTGTTATTCTCACTGTTATTCTCACTGTTATTCTCACAGGTCTTATTTTCAAGTAAACGATTTACACCTGTGTCTGAACAAAGAGAATTGTCTGTGACCATGCTACAATTTCAATTAGACGATTTACACATGTGCTATTACAAAGAGAATGTTCAGTGACCATGCTACAATGCATGTTATTTATGATAAATATAATTGCAACTTCAAATCTAGGACACGTATCTACTAGTATTATTAATGTACCTGTAGGAATATGTACAAACATCAGGTTGTAATTTTAGCAATACTTTAATACTTCTGTAAATGTTCAGGTTCCCACATGTTTTGTTTAATTTTTGGGAGTTGATGTTAACTGACGTTTCCTCCGTGCACCTTGTTGAGGTCTTGAGTGTAACTGCCGTTTTGAGGTTTTTGCCGTATGTGGCAATGGCAGTTCTTCCAGTGACTTGAAATGTGATTCTGGTCCGAAAGTTGTACTCTACTTCACCAGAACTGTTTTTCACCAGGCAGCTACTCTCCATAAAATTGGGCATTGTTGCATCATGCTTTCCGGCTGTGTCCAGATATTTTATTTGAAGCTCGAAAAGTTCTCCAAGCTTCTCAGTTGCAGATTCTGGAAGTAACCACCTTTTCGGGTCAATTTGGTTTGAAACCCTGTCTGAGACTTGTCTTCAGACTTTCCAATCGTAAGAGCCCTTATATTGTCATATGTTAAGTTTTTACCTTGATATCGCTTCGGGCAATAAATGGTTTTGAAGAAATGCTTAAAACATTCTATGTTCAAAACAACATTTTCTTGAATATTGAAAAGATTATGTCTAAATTGTGTGTTTTCTATTGCAATTTTTATGACAGTCTTGTGTGAAATCTGCTGACATTTTGGAAAGAAGTCATTCCCACCTAAGCAAAGCGACAGAGCTATTCTTAGACCAATTTTATTACATTTAATTTGATACATTTCTTCTAAACAACTTTTAAAAAGTGTGGGTATCTCATAAACCTTGACTCACTCACTCCCCCCCCCACACACACACACTCTCCCGCTCCCCCACCCCTCCACACACACGCACGCAATCACCCACTAACCACCAACTCATTCACTCCCCCCCCCCTCTCTTCCTACCTCCTCCCATACATCCCTATTCACTCATTTATTCGATCGCTCTCTCACCAATTGCAGAACAGAAGATGCAATAAATACGTTGTAAAGAACAAAGAATGAAAAATTACAAGAAACACGGTCATTGCACTACTTAATCCTCTCATTGGTGCAGTATAATCAAAAATTAGTAATATGTACAAACACTTTGGAACTCTGCAAATATATAATTATAAATAAGTATTTACAAATATGCAAGTTTAACAGAAACACTAACGGGATGTGTCACATTTTAAATAAATCAAGATTGCCGTGTGCTACCCTTTAAATGCAACTAAACATATTTGATGTGTCACTTCTTTTAGTTATATTACTTTTTTTCCCCAATTAATAGCATAATTACATCTGGTTGGAAAAAGAAAATTTACTTTCTTGTCATTGTAGTTGCAACAGGTCTTTGTAAGAGCTTTGTTTAAAATAACTGTCCAAAATAATAGGATTACTTCATTAACTTCTAAAATAAAGCACTGTTTTTATATACATCAACACATGTGGCAAGTGGCCGGGGCTGATCAGTTACTGGTATCTTATTTATTGCTTTTTTATTGCTATTAATTACTCCTGGCATAAACAGGTCAGTTATAATATGGCTTCATGCTGTGATCTAGCTGTTAATGTGTTCCTCAATTCTGAGGAGTTTTGAGACCACTGTATGTTGGACTGTATAGTTCTTACCTTGTCAGTGTCCATTAATGAAAAATAATTTAAATAAGATGGGTTTCATTAGATATTAAAGATCTTCAAAACATGGTTTCAAACGACCCACTTTAAAATTCGAAAATTAACTATAGTTACTCAATATCTGTTCTACAAATTAATATGATCATATATCTGGCTGTTAAGTTATAAAATGTAGTTTCTTTACCAGCTATTGATTTTGCATATGCTATACTTGCTATACTTGTATTAAAACTTGTTTTCGTATACTGGTTTTAGTGATTTATGCATACATGTTCTAACGTATTTTTTGCAATACACACAATATGAGCGTTGCCGTTGTAAGATATTAACTATAAGACGGACATTGGCACTGTCGTACATTTATAAGTGGGTCGATGATAACACAGTGTAATAGTTAGCATGACGGCTTCGTGGTATGGGATCGAGACCAGCACGGACGTAACCGTGGTGTTCACAAACCGATCAAGCATTTGCAGCTGGTCTCAACATACTTCAAATACACCAGTAGACCTTTCTAACTTAAACTGAAACGTAAACGTACAAATAAACGTAATCCGTAATCCAATGGAATCTGAGGGACATTCTCGAAGATAGTTTTCGAAATAATGAATACGATAATAACCACAAGCGTTCGTGCATTTATTAATATATTAATTGTGATTGTTTTCTTCTTTTCACCGAAGATGTCGTTAACATGTGTATTTCTTCAGTGAAAAGAAGAAAACAACTTAAATAGAACAATACTGGCAATTGTTACCAAATGTTGTTAAAATGTGTATTTCTTCGGCGAAAAGAAGAAAACAATCACGAGGATATCTTTTAACAAACCTCAGATATGGGGTATGAAGGTTAAAGGTAATCCTTTATAACTTTATTTTGTTGCCTTGGTAACTGTCGCACACGACGGTCGATTTCGTCCCACACATGTTCGATTAGATTTAAATCCGGAGTACATGGCGGCCACTCCATTGTTCGAATGTTTTTGCCCTGAAGTAGCTGACGGGTAGTTCTTGCAGTATGGCAAGTTGCATTGTCTTGCATGAATGTCATCCCACGGTTAGCGAGAATATGGGGAATAAGCGTTGGTCGAAGTATTTGTTGCTGGTATTGGTCTGCGTTCAGGTTTCCTCGAACAACCACCATATCAGTTTTAGTGTGCAAACTAATACCTCCCCAAACCAACACTGACCCTCCTCCAAAATGAGATCTTTCGTTGACGCAATTATCCGAATATCGTTCCCCAAGTCGTCGATAAATTCGCTCTCTGTCGTCGGACTTAAATCTGTACTCATCTGTAAAGGCAACATTTGCCCATTCTGCTCTGGTGAACCTCTAATGCCTTCTGGCCCACTGAAGCCGAATTCGCCCCTGTCTTCCAGTCAGTACTAATCCCACAAAAGGTCTTCTCGCTCTCAATCCCATGATCCGTAGTCGATTTCGTACTGTTTGATCTCTCACGTTTCTATTATGGACGCCTATTAAACGTCTGGCAGTATCTGTCGCTGTTATTCTTCTGTTACGAAGGTGTCTTACAAGGATGTAGCGACCCTGACGCTGCGTTGTCACACGTCTTTTTGGCCTTCGGTGAAGGTCATCAACACTTCCGGTGCGATTATACTTGAGCCAAAGGTCGTGAATTGTTGAAAAACTTCTGTTGACTGTTCTGGCTACCTATAAATATAAAACAACTCATTCTTGCGACTTTTTCAGAAATAATGAACATGGTCAGACAAATTTATGTACGAACGAAGTGACGAAGTGACGGACGGACGGACGGACGTATAGACAAGTAAACTTATGAATAAACTAACCTGCCGGAAGGATGAGGAATATTATAATACACAATACTGGACTTGAAAAAGAGAAAATAAAACGTTGAAAATCGATTAAATAAATTAATAAAAATGAACAAATTACGCAATGTCCTTTACCTGCGAATCGAAGTACCAGCAATAATCATACCGACGGCCCGTCCACGCTCTTCCGTTGTCAACCGACGCATTTTTTATTTAATATTTAGTCAGTTTTTGTTTTGGATTGAAACGATAAACAATTCCGAGAACACAAACACATGTTCAAATCTTACCTCTTGCAGCACGGGAGAATAGTGCGATTTCGCGCCACAATAAGCCACGAGATCGTAAGTGCGGATTTTGAAGTTACAAAGTGTATTGATTGTTTTGTTTGCTGCTCATATTTATTTGTATGAAATATCAACTCAAAATACACAATACTTGATATAATATTCCAAATAATAAAATGACCGGTTAGCAATTTTGACCTGTGTATATATAAGGGTGAGAATTATTTTTCTTTTATAAACTGTAGCACTGTATAAATGTTTTTCCCCATCTCGCTCTCTCTCTCTCTCTCTCTCTATATATATTTTCTCTCACAGACTCTGGATAAACAGGTAGTTCGTCTGAAGATTGTCTGTCCTTGGTAGTTCACAAATATTTCTCCCTATATATAATTCTGCATTGTGAACGTGAATCTCTTACGATATATATGGCCAAACAACATACAACAGTTCTACTACTTGTTATTTGTCGGTACGTAAGATAGCCTGGGCAGCATAACCTGCAGATATCACAAGCAGAATTAGATATATAACGAATCAAGCGTAAACTATCATTCAATCTTTGAGCGAAACAGTGACAAATACATTTTAAAAAAGATACGTAGCGTAAAAAATGTATTCAATTACATAATCTACCATAATGAATATATTAAATAAGGATGTATAGTTTTGTTGTCGTACACTTCTAAATGCGGAAAAATATGTTTGCTTCACAAACAGTTCAAACTAGGTACTCTTGTTATGGAATATAACAACGTGTAACACATTCATTTATCATATTCAAAAGGTAAATAAATATATTTGTTTTGGCATCACAATAAAATACGTTATTTTGCGATAGTCTAAATGTCACAAATTTGCAGTATTCTCTTAGCTTACAATACCAACTTAATACGTATAAGAGAGGGAGGAGAATAAGATATGAGCATTAATCACGTTTTATGTTGATGTCGGTATTTTGATGGTCTTCAGTGTTAACCCTGCTGCTACACCAACCACCCTCGCAGCACCCGCTACACCAACCACCCTCGCAGCACCCGCTACACCAACCACCCTCGCAGCACCCGCTACACCAACCACCCTCGTAGCACACATACACATGTATACATATACTTCAGAAAGACATAATAAGCACTGAACTAAGGCTATGCAAATTGACATGCATAGGTGTAGGAGCCGGGGTGGGCTTTGCCAAATTATGGAACAAAGCACTTATAATATAAGGTGGGTGTAAGCAATACTCATCATGACAGATCAATCATGACATAATGTCGCGTCGACATAAGCTTGTTCTCATATATGCTAGCGTTAGTATATAATAAGGAAAACAGATCGAAAGGCAAATTGTTTAGGATCAGTATATATTTGTTGTTTTTTCAAATAATCTTTCGATAATTTACCCGTAATTGAAAATCGCTACCGATACCTCAACAATATTGTCCCATATTGTCTATTGAAAATGAATACCATGATTTCGATTGAAATTAATACTGTGTAATGAAATGACGTTTCGTAATAAATACACGAAAGATATTTGAATATAAACACAGACTTTCGCTTGTGTTTTCCTTTAGTTCATACATATTATATAATGAGTTGTAAATAAAAGACACTTACTTACCTAATTAACACAGCAGTTCAAATGAACAATAGTTCCTATAATTCATGCGTCTCAAAATCTCGTCAAATCACATCTAGACAAAACATGGTTGGTTAAATATATTTATTATTGCTTGTCTAATATCGCTTTTTCGGTCGTATACCCGATCGTACACCCGTAACTTAATATCTATGACTCTGTAAAATAGTGCATTAACACTGTATGGCGTGCCGAGCTAGTTACAACAGTATTTTACAACGATTGTGTTGTTGTACGGTTGTTACAACTAGGGTTTACAACGGTGTAACATGCTTTAAAGCGGTGTTGTCGGTTGCAACATGTGTTCCAACTACTCTGATGCTTGAATGTGTGTAACAAAGGTGTTGGTTTTTAACTTATGTTACGAAAGGCGTTGGTTGTAGCATGTGTTACAACGGTGTTGGTTGTAAGATATGTTACAACGGTTTACGTTGTAACATGTGTTTCAATGGTGTTGGTTGTAGCTTGTTTTAAAACGGTGTGTTTGTTGTAACATCTGTTACAACGGTTTACGTTGTAACATGTGTTTCAATGGTGTTGGTTGTAGCTTGTTTTAAAACGGTGTGTTGGTTGTAACATCTGTTATAACGTGTGCAAATATGTTGTCAGGTTTACAAATGTGTTACAAAGATGTGTGTTTATGTGATTGGTGTTACACTGGTGTACGTATACGTTGAAATATTTGATAATTAAATCGGTGTTGAAACTTAAATTTGTAACCTAATAAACTTGGTCATGGTTGTGTTTCAAGTATTAGTTTGTTCCAGACTTTTTTAATACGCGTTTGTATAGTTATGGCAATTGGCTCTACATACCACATATGGAGGTACAGTTAAGTCTTGAATACTATTGAAATACTCCGCATAAAACTAAATCAGCAACATTTTTGATGCAATGCATGTTTTCTGAAACTTAAGCCCGCCCACAACGGACACAAATGAACAACGTTAACCGAAAAGTGTCACGTGCGTAAGGCGGAGTTAAGTTTCCAAACACTGAATGACACAGCGCGAGATATTTCGGAAGATAAACGTTCAAGAAAAATGTCTGATGAAATGCATGGAAGGTCATACACAAATTGCCTAGATAGACGAGATATTCTTCTCTTTGGAGAGTATTATACATGCACGTGTGGTATTTAAGGTTTAGTCTATAGAAAACTCGCAGGAAATGTGCGTATCGGGTTCGGTACGGGGTCCTACCTATAATTCAAAGCATAGGAAACATGGCTCTAGGGTATGTACAAACTACCTTAAGAGCCATGATTATCATGTCCAGGCTTATGCAAAATACAGACAACACTAAATATGTAAAATACGAATTTAATGCTTGGAACTCTACCAGTAAATTTAAATATTTGTGAAAAGAATTTCGAAAGCACATCTCTACTGTCAGAGCTGTTAAATCAGTTGAATACCGGCTTCTTTGGATTTTAGTGGACATATAGAATACTTTCGAAAATGGAGGATAGCACTTTTTTTGAAATACTCGTTATTTAATTTTAAAAAAAATACTAGTTGATGCAATAACTATTCTATTTGTTAATTACCGACGTATTCTGTGAAGGATAACCAATCCCTTCTACCATAAAATAAATTATTTTTAAAAAATCCGTAAAATATTTAACTTCACAGATTGAGTAAGTTTTCAATTCCTCTTCAACTTTTGTAGCTACTTAAAATATCCCATTTTTGAAAAATGATATTGAAAGTAGATCACTTTAGTTCGGCCAGACGAAAACTGTTAATATGCATGAAGGGCTACGCAATAGATAACGTTTCAACTACATTCGCTCTATTATGTACATCAATTACGGTTAGATTTTAGGTTAAGCCCAATTAAAAAATTAATAAACACTAACTAAAATATTACATATTAGGCAGGCTAAACACATCTTAACACACCCTATTTCTATAGTTCGTCAAACAATCACACTGCATGGGAGTAAACACACAGTAAACTAAGATTAAATGTACACATTGTGAGTTTCATTATTTACAAAAACAATAATTAAGAATTTAAAGTGATATAATATATAATAAACCTGATAAAGTCCTTTACTGTGCGAACTTTTACAACAGCACATGCATTACATCCGTTTTATTTCCTACACTACGCTTATTATATAAAACTAACAGTAGTCGTATTGTGAAATATTCCAATAAACAAAATCGATATAATCCATAACAATATGAAAGTTCAGTGCATTTTCTGTAAATTGAATTGAGGTTAGCTGGCTATCCGATAGTATAGGGAACACTAACTCTTACACTGTACTTGTTACGGTCTATACACCATTATCTTCCTTATTCCAACAAATAGGTTTATGTAATTGGTGTTATTTGTAACATACATAACATCATAATGAGACGTATATCATTGTATAAATTGTATGATACTCAACAAAATATTGATCCGATGTTAAAGCGTTGACTGCATGAAATTGAATTTGCGACAGTATTTCAGGCGTTTATTGGTAGCACATTGTGTTTAATTGATTTGCGTTCAATAAAATGCAACCCAGTTTACTATAAGACAAGTTGTTTCTGACAAAAGCATTGAAAGCAATTTAAATGACGTCAGGTTTTGACGGTTTCATGTTCATGTTCCAGGGCGTAGCGTGACATACTCCCTTACTCCCGGGAGTAACTTGAGCAAAATATCCTAAAAAGTTGAAAATGAAAAAAAAAATCTCCCATTTTGAGAGCACCTCGTATTAGGAGTTATGTTGAAAACAGGCTACCCCTCTAATAACAGGTTGCATAATTATTAATTATTAGACTAGTTCTAAACAAATAGTTTTGCATAGTACTAACTGTTGATTATTGTGTATATGTAAACATATGGAAGAATAACAAAGAAAAAAAGGTATCCCAGAGTTTCATCCTGGATATCCGATTGGGGTGTGAGAGTGGATGTCTCCCAGGGTCGTATCAAGGATATCAGATTGGGGGCGTACATTTTGGAGAGAGGGGATGTCTCCCAGGGTCGTATCAAGGATATCATATATATTGGGGGCGTACATGTTGGGTCCAAAATGATCGTTGACAGTAGCCCTTTTTATTTTTTTTAATAAACATCCTTTAATCACAAATATTCGATATGAACATGGCGTAGGTACATTTTGAACAGTGGGTAGACCCCTTTCCCCTTGGGTGAACCTGACCGAGTAAACCAACGTCTACCAAAATCCTGACAACAGCAAAACAACCCAGACCAACAACCCCACCAAAATAGAAACTTGTTTGTAATCAAATGTCAGTATTCCTGATCCCAATACCCAATGCTTTCCTGACCCGTTATTGAATAAGAAGTTGCTTTAATAAAGTTGTGTGTACCATGCGGTTGCCCTCCTATCACCCAAACACCCTGATCCCCAATAATCTAAACACCTAAACCCACCCACAATATTATTATTTCCTAAACTGTTTATGATAAAGCGTAAAAAAAGGTTCTAGATCTACGATCTACGAACGAATTATTGAAGACAAATGTTCAGTTGCAATCCCCTCCCTCCCCTCCCCTCACCTCCCGTCCCCACCCGCACCCCATCCCATCACTCTCACTTTTTCCCAGTCATAAATCAATGACTTTATTACTTTTTGTGTTCTTCACGGTCACTTATTTAGGGGTATTTTGATACCCCCACCCCACCCTGCCGTCCATGGCTGCTACTCTCCTTATTATCTACAATTACGAGTTTGACGTCATTAAGTCTGTTACGCGATCATAACGGCGCGCGCAGAAAAAACGTCGACGATAAAATAGAACGCAGCCGTCAACAAGTCAGACTGTTATTTCACATGCTATTTTACATGGATACATCTTTATCACTTTTATAGAAGTAAGTACTGTGTGTTCTTTCCCAACTACACTTGACACAGTAACTAGATCTATTCATGCAACTAATTTGAACCATGCATTGCCGAAATATCAGTTTTCGCGAACGTTGTTTTGTATTAGCAAACATTTGTTCAGGGCGCTTGTTTCAGCAAAATGTGTTTTGGACTTTTAAGATAAAGTTTATCCTAGTAGGTCTACTGTACTACCTAAATAAGGTGTATATTAGCGAAACAACATTTTTAGTGGTAAATAAAAACACCTTTTCGAAAATCGAAACCCGCGTTGTAATCGTCAATTGTGACAGAAACGTGTACCATACAGATTGAGATAAACTTAGATCGAACGTGTTTTTTTTGTTTGTTTGATTTTTAGAATTTGTATTCAAAATGGGTTCATTGTGTGTGATAAATATATTGAGGCTAACTGAAGTAATTTGAGGTCTCTTAATTTGCTGCTGTCCCAGCAACAAGGAATTTCATGAATTTACATAGGAAAAGCCCCACCAAAAAGTATTTTGGCTTTAAAATATTTGTTTCTCCACCACTTTTCAAAAATAAGGTATTTTTATTATTTAGTAATTGCCTAACCAATAATAATGCCAGTTCTAATTATATATAATGTATGTATGTATTAATTATATTGCTCACGTTAATGTTAAAAATCCTTTGGCTGAAACAAGCGCACCAAACAATACATTTACTTGCATCTTAGTAGTTATTATTATATAGGCTTTGTGTATGTTTTATGTCAAAAGACCTTCACAAGCAATACAATGGCAGCCGTAAAATATTTCTGAATATTAGCAAGCAATTGGTATGGAACTCACAGAATCGGACAATACGGTTGAATATTTTTTGGCAGAGTCACTGATCTTTAAACTTCTTCAAATGTAGAAGGCAAAAGTAATAATAAAAGTAAACGACATCACAAACACAAAAGGGTTGACAGTAGGGCTACCGCCTTGGAACGGTCAGTAGCAAAGTAGGCCACTGGGGATTTAAACCGGTTCTAGGGTGCACCAAACCTCACACTTACCATACTGTCATCCCATTTAAACAGGACAGTGTAAATAAAGAAATCCCCGCCATGATCTAATCTCTAACCAGCAAGGCAGCTTCAATAGGCAATATAAGTAAAACACAAATATGCTCGTGTAAATATAATACAAAAAACAATAGCCTAGAAAGCCACAATGAAGGTACTCAATGACTTGGCAGAAGCCAGAGCAGTAAGAGAATAAACCATTAAGGGCACGACAAGAAAGATCATGGACAAACATCAAACGCCACCGTCCCAATGGGCTTTAGGTAGGCGTCATCATATGTATACACCTTTATTCTGGGAGCATCCATCTGTTTTACCGAACTCTTGTTTTTATGTTATTTGTGCAGTCTGTAGATCTACGCAGCTGCTTACTATTATGTACATGTAGCTACGCCCCTGAGTTTGTTAGGTAAACCTTTGCTCAGTCATACTTAGTAAGTTTATGTCATCGTACATTGTTTAAACATGTCACAGATACAAAACATCGCGATAAATTTTCCAATACATTATAATTACACAATACATGTATTTTAAATTTTAGTACATTACATACGCTACACGAGTAACATTTTTAGGAAATGTATTTCTCCGAATTGGTGATTACGGCATCTGGGCTGCGGCATTGTTTATATTTTATTCTGCAAGGTCTTGAGAAATTGTATACAGCATTCTCTGATTGACCACTCTATCCCAACTAAATATCGACCAGACTATTTTATAGCCTAAAATGTGCTGAAAATGGCCTAAAACACAATTTAACCAACATATTTATTGGTTATTGTTTTTTTAAACAAAGTTATTATTAATAATTATCCGTATAACTTAATTGATTTTGCTACTCGGCAGAGATTCTAAAAATAAATCCCTACCTACCCTTTTTTCAAAGCTTAAGGGAAACACACATAGTGTATTTTTGTTTGGCCTTTAAGTACTGAAACAGCTTTAGCATGTTATCTCAATCTATCTGTTGAAAACAGGTTAATATCTACAACTGTACCTTTATAGAGTATAGTTTAAATATGTATTGCACATGGATTGATAGTCACCAATTTTACTTTCAGAACATGTGTACAGTATGGATGATGAGAGTGCCCCATAAAACTTTGTTTGGATACGTTCAACCTTGTTTGGATACCACCTAACCACGTACAATAATGTGCCACCAGGTAAGTTTAGATTAAACGTTTCTGACCTTGATATTTACATTAAATGTTATTTGTATTATGCCACGGCTGGGAGGAGTAATCTTTGAAAGTACTAAAGGGATTTGCATGAAACTTGACACACATATACTTTATACAGTGTGTTAAGTCCAATAATCAGGCCAGTACCTCAAAGGTCAAGATTGCACTTGGAGGACGAATACATTTTTCTTGGGCATTTGTCACTTACTACTAGTTCACTTTTATTGCTAAACCTGTTTTTATCCGTTTAAATACAGGGCCTAGTTTGGAGATGACATGAACAGATTATAGAAAAAGTTAAGATTAAAACTTGACTGAACAAACTGTGACCTGAACTATGATTTTGACCTTTATATACTGCAAAGGTCACATGAAGTGTAAATATAGAAATATTGAAGACATATGAGGAAATGTAAACGTTAGAGACATTGTTATGTTTTTGTGACAGCCGAGATCGTACAGAAAATCCCTATATATTGTTATGAAAAACTATGCGTGTAATACCTGAAAGACGTATATTGTGTACATAAATAAGTTTAGTAGTGTTGCTCATTTAATAAGGCAGGGTAAAAATAAATTATAGTCCTTTTAAGTGCACGAACATTTGACAAAAAGGTCCAGTTAAAGTCTGTTGAGGTTGGTGATCTTTAATATCTACCTCGCCTCACTAATCGTTTGATTAGAAAACCCCAACCATAAATAATAAAGGTGAGAGGTTACAAGCGTATCTATGTTTCAGGCTTATTTGAAATCACAGAGGAGGTGTGTCAATGGAAGTGTGGCACATATTATTACACGAGACGTATTACAGGAATCCAGTACAACATGATACTAGGTGGGTTTAATCATTGGCAATATTCACAATATTTCTCTTCGTTTTTAAGGTGTTATGGTAAAGTACAGACACTTTTTCATCATTGAAAAATAAAGTTTTGAGGGTTAAATCAGTTAAGGTATTACTTGTGACATTGGTTATTTTTGCCCGAGTTATACTGAGATCATGTGAACTATTACCCAAGGTCAAAAGTAGGGATCCCTTGGTGATCTTTTAAGTCCCCCTATCTTCGGTCGTGGGCAATAGGTCACACGATCCTTTCATGCAGTGGAGGCAAATAGTTCTACTATGGTAAGCCATTCAACTACTTTATTACAAGCCGTCATTTAATACTTTATTACAAGCCATCATATACCGGTAGTCAAAAGTATTGACCGGTCATTTATATATATTATACAAAATAATGTATACTACTTCACATACTATAATCTCAATGTATGCCCTCTCATATACACTTTACAAATGATGTCCTAAAGTCCATCTACATCACACGTTGATTGCTTAATGTATTACAGAAGTATGGCCCTTTGTTTGACTTACATGTCGGGTATTCATCAACTTCAGTGATAGTTCTAGTATGTATGTTATTATTTGTTCTTGCACTTAAGTTAAAACAATTGTATATTTTACTCTTTTCAGAACATTCTGTGGTTTTGAGACCTGATATGTCAAGAACGTCTAGAGCAGGCTAGGGGAGATATTGATCCAGAGGTGCTTGCTGACATTAACTAGAAATTCAAAAATGTAAATTGAAAAAAAAATCTTAATTTATTTTAAAAATAGTGTTTATGTATCCTTTTGGTAAACATATTAACGTAATAACGATGACGCAGTTTAGGTTATATTTTAAAAAGTTAGTTCAATTGACGTCATTATGTTGCTGTTAACGATTTAATAATGAAGATTTTATAGCAAATGTCTACGTAATTTTGAATCTTCCCTCGTATATACATAAAACAAGACACCTCACATTTTGAAATAGTCAAGATTGCCGTGTGACATTTTAAAACATGATCTAAATGCATTACTATGTATATAAATGAAGTCATTTGTTTTGTTCTTTTACCTAAATGCAAAAAGGATGTCCCATTTATAGACATGGGCTAAATAAACTGTATTTATTTAGAGCTACTACCAATGCGGGTGAGAAATCGAGAATACAGAATAACTTTACTCTTATGCTATCAAAAAGATTCCTCTAGTTCCTTTAAATACATCCTACATGAATGGATGTAGTATACAGTGCACTGCAAGAACATGTCAAAGATCAATGAGCATGGAAGCATTATACCACCAAACACAGACAAGATTGGGATCACTGAGTGACCAAATAGGATACTTCTGGAAGTGATAATTGTTAAAAGTGTTAAACCAAACAAGTACAAAGCAATCCGTATAAATGTAACGAATCAACTTAAAAATGCACCTTTAAATCTGTGTGAAGGTCTAGACATTTTTAAATGGAATGAACAATCAAAACTTCTTTCAGATTGGCTTGTAAGAAAGACAGAACACAATACCTAATAATTTAACATTCATTAAAAACACAGATTGTTACGTGTATTTTGAAAGGTTTTAGGTTTCATGAGATATTTAAAAGCATATGAATTTCATATGGAGCTCCTATCATATGCTTTTCATATGATACCTCACATATGATTTTCATATGAAAGGAGCTTCATGTGATTCTGATATGATACTTTACATATGATTTTCATATGAAAGGAGCTTCATATGATTATTATATGAAGTTCATATGAAATTCATATGAAAATCATATGCATTTCATATGAAAATCATATGAAACTCCTTGCATATGAAAATGATATGATTCTCATATGAAAATCATATGATTCTCATATGAAAATCATATGAAAAGTTTCATATAAAAATCAAATGTGGCTCCTTTTTGTTGATTCTCATATGAAAACTTTCATATAAGACTCATATGATTTTCATATGTGGCACGATTGCCTGTGTAGTCCCGGGTTGAGCAGAACGCAATAATTAAAATGCCATTAATACATACATTTGAGCCATCCCGAAGATGGTATGCATATGACGGTGAACATGGAACCTTCAATGCGGTATGTTCTCACCATTCCATGGCCAGCGGCGTACGATGGTCCCAGTTTCTAACCATTGGAGTTGCCCTAAACGACAAAACAATGGGCGAAAAAAAAGGAACTTAGCTGTGAGCAGAGGTTATAAAGCCTGTGTATCACAGGTAACAGTAAATACTACATTAAAAAGCAGGCAAAATATCCTAAGGGTAATTAAACAATACTCAGAACTTTTAAAGGCTGGAGTATGGAACGACCTATTCTAAATTCAAATAAGAAACCAAACGTATTTGAGAATGTACCACCGATATCTGTAAATATCGGGATCATCGATCTCCAAAGATCGGAATAAATAACAGTTCTGATTGCAAGCACGGGGAGACGTTTTACCGCCGTCACATTGCACAGGCAACGCTGTGTGATATATAAAAGTATGAAAGGAGAAATTTGGAAATCGTCGAATACGATAAATATAAAATATATTGCAGTCTCGGTTTGATTGAGGTAGTTAAAAGTGCTTGCTACCGTTCACGCTCTCTAGCCCCAGGATGAGCAGAACTCAATATTTAAAATGCCAATAGTACACACATTTGAGCCATCCCGAAGATGGTATGCATATGACGGTGAAAATGGAACCTTCAATGTGGTATTTTCACACCATTCCATGGTCCCAGTTTCTAACAAAACGCGTTGCTCTAAGCTAGAATACAACTGATTGTTTGGGATCTTCCAGCCTAATTACTGTGGACTGCTTAAACCCGCGCTAAAGGTCTTGACAGGTATTACAGCCTTTATTACTTCTCCTGAACAGCCCTAGTCCGCTACTTTTCTCTCTCGCTTTTCTCCGTTTCATCCAAGGTATTGCAGTGCCCTGATACCCCACCCACTCGTTTTGCATTACGATAAATATAAACATGCATTTTTATCGAATCATTGTCACGCCATTATAGGAGTGTTTCATCGCACATTATTTGTTATTGTATTAACTTTTAATTCTGATGGAAATACCTCTGTGTCACATGTGCATTGGATATGATCAGTCATTTTCCGCTATTATCGGATCCAGGAAGTGATTCGACGTCGGCCATATTTGTTGCACGCGGAGCTGCAGTGTGACGTCACTAGAACGTGACGGTGTTGGAGAGGTTCATTAGGGGTTTTTAAACATTGTATAGTGGGCGCCAAATTCAAATAGATTAACTTGTTAAATCTCTTTAATATATTGTTTATTTAAGTAATAACTGCTCTTATGTTATTCTAAATATATTGTTATTGCCAGTATAACGTTTTAAATGATATTATTGAAGTAATACAACTGGATTTAGCTTGTATATTTGTAACTGTCGGATGTGTCGGACGTGTTTGATATCTTTTGTGTACCTCTTTGTTCGAACTGACGGACGCTGTCCAACAGTTTTAGGGTGTAGGATTCTGGGGTATAAAAGCTGGAGTTTCCTACAGTTTCGGGGCTCCGCAACTAAAATACTAAAATTCCAAAAGGCATATTGCACTTCATCCTCATAAATCTGGGTAAAATATAAGTTTTTAGATCTATTCTCAAGTTAAATAAGTATATTATAGATTGTTTGGCTATTTGGTATAGGTCTTTGTAGCGCTCTTTAGTATTTATTTATAAAACGTATTTTATTATTAAATTTGAGATCGACTATTGATAGTACACCACCGACACATCCAAACCTCTTCAATATTGTAGTCTATCTACGTGTTCAATTCACGGTATTTCGTTATTTCGTGACCGAAACTTTACTTGTAATAGCTCTTATGAATATTATTAAACATCATCGTTTAATTATTATCACAGCTTATTGTTAGGGGTTCACCTTAATAAAAGTAATCAGAACGTTGGCTTTGTTCAGATATATATACCCCTTAGTTTAAGTTAGTTATGCAGTGATCAGTTTAGCATACTTTACATGCGGAGTCAGTTTTTTTTAATGATTGTTTTCCTTCTGTGCGTGCTGTAACCTAAGACTGCCTGGACTAAATAAATACGCAACTGATACGCACGTACGCTACCAACCCTAAAGTATCAGCTCGTAACATTTGTGGTGGTACAGCGGTGGGATCCGTATATTTGTGACATTGAATGGTTACTTGCGGGTCCAGTGATACGAATCTTCACCCTACAATCAACAAGCAAGGTTGAATTGTTCATGAACATTTAAAATGGCAGAGCAGTCAGACAGCGAAACAGAAATATTTATTAATTACCGGAACCATCCAGGGTTGACAGAAATACACAACGGCGCCAGGTGTGATAGTGCCAGGCAACACGAAACTGGGGATAGAGGTATTCAGCTGAACTCATCTAGGTTTAGCACTACGGAGCCGGATGAAACATGGAATTCGACCCAAATTGAAAACGACATGCCAGAATCAAATCATCTTATGGGTCAGCATGGCACAAACAATGACATCAACTTGTTAGTTTCTGATTATATTGAAACACGTCTTAGACGGCAACATGATGAGACAACGGCGGCGCTTAGGCAACAACAGGCAGAGTTTACTGGGGCGCTTAATAGGATGATAACGTTGATGTCAACACAGAATACCAGCGAACAAGATATAAACCACGGTAGTAAACAAATCGCACAAAACGAGTCCGCGGGCGCACATGTGCACATCGGTAACTCATCTCAAGCGGCGAACGCGGATACTTTTACCGGAGATAGATTTTCGGAAAATCGTGCTATGCGAGCAGAGATCAATAGTCGCACGGACATCGGACGGCAAGAAAATGATCATAACATCACATATATGGAAAGAGCACAGACAGGCGCATTGAATGACAATTATAACAATTATAGAAGTTTTCATGAACAAGGAAGACAATTACTTCGTGAAGAAAATGAAGTCATTACTTCAGCAAATAATCACATGGGCGCCAATAGGTGTATGCGCGGTGCAGAATATGGGGATAATGTCATCAGAAATTACAGGGTATATGGGAACGATGTTGGGAACGGTCATTTAGCTGCCCCTGTACGTAATACAGTTACGCCAAGTCACGATCGCGACCGTGATGCCCGTTTTCGCCGACAGGTATCAAATTTGAACATTCCGTCATTTAATGGTAAAGACGAATGGGACGTGTGGATAAGCCGTTTTGAAGCAATAGCAAGGAGATATGGGTGGTCAGATGAAGAGAAACTAGATCAGTTACTACCACGCCTGCAAGGTTCTGCTGGTGAATTCGTCTTTGCGCAGTTACCAAGTAGTATAGTAGAAGATTACCAGATGTTAATAAAGGAACTTAATAGTAGATATCGGGTAGAACACCTCGAGATCGTATGCAGCTAAATTTAGTAGAAGAGGCCAACGTCATAATGAAACGGCAGAAGAGTATGCAGCCGAGCTGAAGATGCTTTATGATAAAGCACACGGATACAGAGATAGGAGGACCCGTCAAGAGGATCTAGTAAGGAGATTTCTAGATGGCCTATTAGATGACGAGGCGAGGTTTGCAGTAGAATACCAAAAAGAGCCTGAGGATATAGATGAAGCGGTCTTCCATGTTGTAAATTTTATACAAACAAGGGTGAGCTGCAAGTACGATAACTACGGAGACAGAAATGCAAAGAAAGTAATGAGAAGGACGATAGATTCGAGTAGCGATAGCGAGTTTGAAAATGAAGAAGATAGCAAGGAAGAGCGAATATATCGTTTACCACTACAACAGACAAAAGGCAACAGGGATGAAGCAAATTATATTAGTGACAAAAGTAAGGAGATAGTAATCACAAAGTCTGAGCCCGAGCCTAACGAGGACGCTGTCAAAAACGCAATAACTCTTGAGGAAATATTGCAGAGAATAAGTAAACTAGAAGAGAACAAAAATGTAAATTATAAAAGGTTTGAAAAACAAAGGGGGCCAATTTGTTACAACTGTCAAAAGCCAGGTCACATAGCCAGAGACTGCAAGGAACCAAAACAGGATAGAGGATACAGGGGCATACATCAAAATGCAAGGCAAGGATATGAGAGGGCACACAGTCATATGTTGGCACGGGATCAGGGGAGACTGAGAAGCAATCCTTTAAACTAGATAGGACCGACCCTGGTGGCCAAAGGGAGGTCCGTAAGTATGTTAGTGGCCATACAAACGACCAGAAAATTGAAATTAACGTTGCCGGCGATGAAGCTGTATTAGAAGAAAACTGGCAGAAGGTTCACCGACCCATTAGAAGAAAGCGAGCTCTTGGCGACGGTATATATATAAAGGGCACAGTCGAGGACATCCCCATCCTTTTTACAGCCGATACAGGTGCTTCAAAGACGGTTTTGTCAACAAAAATATATAAAAGATTATCAGAGGGAAAGAAACCTTCATTGAAGAAGTCGGCTTGTTTAACAGGAGCCGGCGGAACACCATTAGATGAACTAGGAAAAGCTGACTTTAATCTGACTTTAGGCCCTCTAGAACTCAAGGTCGAAATAATAGTAGCAGATGTTGAAGATGATTACTTACTCGGGGTAGACATATTACAGAACGGACATGGTGGACCTGCAGACCTTATATTGAGCAAAGGGATTATTATGCTGAATAAGCAAGAAATACCGTGCTCTCAAGTGGGACTGAAAGAAAGTGTAAGGAAGGTCACAGCCGCGGATCACTTTGTAATTCCAGGGATGTCGGAGGCTGTTATAGATGTATACGTAGCAAGAGACGAAACTGATGATCTGATGAAGCAGTCAACATTAGATCAATAAGAAGAGTACAACTATCCCAGGTGAAGGTCGAACCTGTGTCTGAAGAAGCTCACACGTCTAAGCATTTACCAGGGGAAATGGATGTACCTGAGCATTTAAAGAGCCTATTTTATACAGCCAGCAAAGGACGGAGCCTTGACGAACAGTTAGCTTTAGCAAATCTGCTAAAGAGGTTTCAAAACTCGTTCTCAAAAGGTGATTGGGACATTGGTCAAACGGACATTGCAGAACACTCAATAAATACAGGTGACGCGTTTCCAGTTAAACAGCCACCAAGAAGGGTCCCTATGGCATACGCCTCAGAAGAGAAGAAGGCTATAGAAGATTTGTTAGAAAAGGGGGTAATTCGAAAAAGTACGTCCCCTTGGGCGTCGCCCATTGTCCTGGTCCGCAAAAAGTCTGGGGCAGTAAGACCATGCGTTGATTATAGACGGGTCAATGAATTGGTAAAGCCGGACGGATTCCCGATGCCGCGGATTCAAGATTGTTTAGACGCTGTTTCGGGAGCTACTCTCTTTTCAACATTTGATCTAACAAGTGGCTATTTTCAAATTCCCCTTAAGCAAGAAGATATACCGAAAAGCGCTTTTGTATGCAAGTACGGACACTATGAAATGACGAGAATGCCATTTGGTCTTGACAACGCAGCCAGCACATTTGAGCGAACAATGGAGCTTGTGTTACAAGGCCTTCAATGGGAAACGTGCCTCATATACATAGACGATGTAATAGTGTACGGCTCCAATTTCGATGAACACCTAACAAGGGTAGAGCAGGTATTGCAGAGATTTGAAAGCGCTGGTTTAAAACTTAATCCTGGAAAAGGTGAACTGTTACAACAAGAGGTAGCGTTTCTGGGTCACATAGTTTCAGGGAACGGGGTGAAACCAAATCTCACAAATGTGGCAAAGATACTTTCTTGGCCACGGCCACAGACGTCAAAACAGGTCAAACAGTTTGTAGCGCTTGGCTCTTACTACAGAAGATTCATTAAGAAGTATGCACAAAAAGCTAGGCCAATGGTGGAACTTACCAAGAAAGGGAAAGCGTTTATTTGGTCAGATGCATGTGAGATGGCGTTTTCAAGTATTAAAGAGGCGTTGGTGAGTCCAGAGATTATGGGCTACCCTCAGAATGATGGGGGAATATTTATACTAGATGTTGACGCCTGCGATTTAGGTATTGGTGCGGTACTTATGCAGATACAGGAAGATAGGGAAAGAGTAATTGCTTATGCCAGCAGGGCTCTTAAAAAGGCAGAAGCAAATTACTGTATTACTGAGAAGGAACTATTAGCAGTGAGATATTTTGTGGAATACTACAGGCAATACCTCCTAGGTAGAAGGTTCAAGGTCAGAAGTGACCACCAAGCTCTGGTCTGGCTGTTCAAACTCAGGGAACCAAGAGGGAAAATAGCGCGGTGGATTGAAGTATTATCACAATATGATTTTTTGATTGAATACCGCCCAGGGGTCAAGCAAGGTCACTGTGATGCTTTATCTAGATGTGAAAACCCTAAGGATTGTGATTGTGCAGACGTAGATATGAGTGAATCACTGAAGTGTGGTCCTTGCAAAAAGTGCCACAAGAGAGCAGACGATATGATGTGGATGTGGTCAAGAACAGAGGGGAGTGAAATAAATACTACACAGAGTCCAGAAATACAAAGTACTGGGTCGGTTGATAAAGTTGAAGTTAACAGGGAGTGCATTGGAAACTTAAAACCGGGAGTGCGGTTAGAAGTGAAAAGTGTCAAAGTAAGTGATGAAATACCCGGTACGAGTAGTGGCGTGGTGCCACTCATGGAGGATGCAAAACAAGTCGACGATGCAGATATTAAACTTAGAGCGGCTCAGTTAGAAGATCCCGAGATAGCGCCAATTTTACGGGCGAAAGAAGCGGGACAGAGGCCGTCTAGTCGAGATATGGTAACTTCAAGTCCAGCGAGCAGGCACTACTGGGTTCTGTGGGAAGTGTTAACAGTTGACGATGGTGTTCTTCGGAAAACGTTTAAGAAGCAAGATGGAACTGGAGAATACAAACAGAGCATAATACCGAGAATTAAAAGGAAAGACGTATTGTATCAGATGCACGATACATTGCTTTCTGGACATATGGGTTCAAAGAAAACAAAACAGAAGTTATTGCAGAGGTATTACTGGTACAACCTAAAGGAAGATGTGAACCTCTATGTGAAACAATGTGACATCTGCGCGGCAGATAAGAAGCCAACAAAGACTCCAAGAGCCCCAATGGGAACATTAGGTACAGGAGCCCCCTGGGATATCTTGGCTACAGACTACCTTGGACCTCTTCCACTAACACCTAGGGGCAATAGATACATTTTGGTATTGACGGACCATTTCTCTAAGTATGTAGAAATTATTCCTACCCCAGACCAGACTGCAGAAGTATGCGCTTCCAAGATTCTAAACGAATTTGTAGCAAGATGGGGTTGTCCTCTTAGTATACACAGCGATCAAGGGAGGAATTATGAAAGCAGGGTTTTTAAAGAACTGTGCCGAATGCTAGAAGTTAAAAAGACGAGAACAAGTGCCAAGAACCCCCGATGTAACGGCCAATCAGAAAGGTTCAACCGAACCCTAGTTAGAATGATTAAGGCGTATCTCTGCGGGGAACAGGAATTGGGATTTAAATCTGGGTTGTTTAGCGGGTGCATATAGGGCCACTCCCAGTGAAACCACAAAGCTTAGCCCTAACATGTTAACATTAGGACGTGAAGTTAGACTGCCCGCTGAATTAGTGTATGGGAGTTCGACTGCCAACAAAGAAGAAATAACTTCCTATGGAGAGTATGTTGACGTTCTGAGAGAAAAGATGCAACATGCCCATGAGGTAGCCAGATAACACTTGATTAATTCAGCGAGACGAAGTAAGGAACTGTACGACACACGACTAGCGGTTAACATTTATAATGTCTGCGATGCGGTGTGGTGCCTTGCGGAAAACAGGAAAGTAGGAGTGACACACAAACTAGAGTGTACATATGCTGGGCCCTATTTGGTAAAGAGGAAGATGTCAGAGGTCAACCTCATTTTACAGTTAGACAACAGGGGCAAGGAGAAGGTCGTCCATCATAATAAGTTGAAGCCGTACGAGGGACCTCACACGCCGCGCTGGATCAAGACAGCAAAACGGTTTCTGGTGCAAATCGGAACATGTTAATTGCTCTTTGTTTGACCAGTGATGATAATTCTCAGATTTAAACTGACAAAGTTTGTTGTTTTTTCGGGGTTGTTTTTTATTTTAAGGGGGCGAGTTTTTATTGTATTGCTGATTATAAATAAACTGACTGATTATAGCGGTTTTGCGATTTCACATAGGTTTTTTTTTTAAACGCGTTAATAACCGCCGGTATGTTACAACGGTATACTTGTAGAACGGCAATTTATGAAGAGGAGACGACGATACGAAGCGTAAAACATACATAAGGGATGATGTGTCGGTGGCAGATAGTATATTTTACGTCACTCATGACTGCTATTTAATTTCAGGAAGCATGAATCGCTTTAGTGCAGCGCATCAACGAGGACGATCCTACAGGTGTAGACACTGCCATCGGAAGGGAAAGACTGAAATTAACACGAAACAGAGGCTGGAAGAGCACGTGTATAAGTATCACGTTCCATAAGATGAACAGCCATACTGGTGTCGGTTATGTTTGTTCAGGTGTCGCACCAAGACGGGCCTATATGATCACGTCGAGACTTTTCCAAGACACCAAAGCGTCATGCGAGAAAAGGGGGTCACCCATTCCAGACCATTCTTGGTATGTAATTTAAATGGTCATCAGTGAAACGGGGAGGATTTGGAACTATTGACAAAGTACGCCAGCATGCGATACTGGCTACACAAAGAGCTGCCGAGGTCACTTAAGGATATTTTGGCGCTAGCTATGGAAGAAGTTTTTCCTGGAGGTTTAAAGGAGTCACAGAGCGAAGGAACAGATGAGGAAAGGATCGAATGGGTAACTGAGAGTGGAGATGAGGACAAGGTGGGAGAGGTGCTTGTTGGTTTAGACGAAGAGGACGCGCAAGAGGTAAAGGAGCTGACAGAGCCAATGGATTTGAGAGTTGTGATACACAGAGAAGAAGCAAATAAAGGATTGGATTTGACGATAAGAAAGGAGGAGACGGTTGCGATTGATGTTACGGAGAGGACTAGTGAGAATGATTGGTTGGAACAAAGCTTGGACTTAACAGTGAGAAAAGAGGCGATTGTGATGGTTGACAATAAGGAGAAGGCAAGAGGAGCTGAGTGTGTAGAACAGGGATATGAGTTGACTGTAAGAAAAGAGGAGAAGGCAAATGAGGAGGGCGTTGAAGCAAAATATGTTGGCAAGCGCACAGCGGAGGAGGAGGAGGAAGGTAATGGACGGGCTGGTAGAGCCAAGAAAAGGGTGAGACACTCACTCAAGCGAGATGCAAGTGAGTCGTCATCATGTTCGTCGGAGGCGTCGTCGTCGTCATCATCATCATCTTCGTCATCGTCGTCAGCTGCATCAATCGTTAGAGTCAAGGGGTACTCAGAACAAAAGTATTGTGATTTGGTAGGAGAGATGGTACTGAAATCGGGAGAATTAGTTGGGAGGCACATAGATAAAAACTCGGAAATGATTCAGGCACTGCACCAGACAGTGGAGCTTTTACGGGAAGAGGTGAAAGAGCTAAGGAAAGAAAATAAGAGAATGTCGGAGGAGCGGAGAACTCAAGCAACGAATAGAGGGGACAACGACAGAGCGTTGACAGACAGGAAAGGAACAGGGGCAAAGAAGGAGATTGTACATGATGCTGAAGCATCAAAGGAGCGGGTACAGAGGAGTTCGGGCAAGGACAGAGATTTAGTGACACAGGAGGCTGGTGCGGGATACGGTGTAGGAGCGAGATTAGGGAAGGAGAACAGGGGGGCAGACTTGGATGAAAGGCGCGGTTGGGGAGAGTGTAGAAGGAACAGTTATGGACAGAGGTATTATAGTCCAAGAAGGCACGTGAGTCAGGAACAGCATTTGTACAGGAGGAGAGACTGGTAGGAGTGAGGACTTGTATGTGTATAAATACGGTGGATTGAAAAACATTTTAAATTGCATGAAAAATGACTTTTAAGTATTGTATATTTTTATTAGGGAAGGATTCATATAGTGTTATTCCTTAAGGAGGCAGTTGGAACTTTGCCTCTCTGGGAAGGGGGTATTGCAGTGCCCTGATACCCCACCCACTCGTTTTGCATTACGATAAATATAAACATGCATTTTTATCGAATCATTGTCACGCCATTATAGGAGTGTTTCATTGCACATTATTTGTTATTGTATTAACTTTTAATTCTGATGGAAATACCTCTGTGTCACATGTGCATTGGATATGATCAGTCATTTTCCGCTATTATCGGATCCAGGAAGTGATTCGACGTCGGCCATATTTGTTGCACGCGGAGCTGCAGTGTGACGTCACTAGAACGTGACGGTGTTGGAGAGGTTCATTAGGGTTTTTTAAACATTGTATAGTGGGCGCCAAATTCAAATAGATTAACTTGTTAAATCTCTTTAATATATTGTTTATTTAAGTAATAACTGCTCTTATGTTATTCTAAATATATTGTTATTGCCAGTATAACGTTTTAAATGATATTATTGAAGTAATACAACTGGATTTAGCTTGTATATTTGTAACTGTCGGATGTGTCGGACGTGTTTGATACCTTTTTTGTACCTCTTTGTTCGAACTCACGGACTCTGTCCAACAGTTTTAGGGTGTAGGATTCTGGGGTATAAAAGCTGGAGTTTCCTACAGTTTCGGGGCTCCGCAACTAAAATACTAAAATTCCAAAAGGCATATTGCACTTCATCCTCATAAATCTGGGTAAAATATAAGTTTTTAGATCTATTCTCAAGTTAAATAAGTATATTATAGATTGTTTGGCTATTTGGTATAGCTTTAAAGGTCTTTGTAGCGCTCTTTAGTATTTATTTATAAAACGTATTTTATTATTAAATTTGAGATCGACTATTGATAGTACACTACCGACACATCCAAACCTCTTCAATATTGTAGTCTATCTGCGTGTTCAATTCACGGTATTTCGTTATTTCGTGACCGAAACTTTACTTGTAATAGCTCTTATGAATATTATTAAACATCATCGTTTAATTATTATCACAGCTTATTGTTAGGGGTTCACCTTAATAAAAGTAATCAGAACGTTGGCTTTGTTCAGATATATATACCCCTTAGTTTAAGTTAGTTATGCAGTGATCAGTTTAGCATACTTTACATGCGGAGTCAGTTTTTTTTAATGATTGTATTCTTTCTGTGCGTGCTGTAACCTAAGACTGCCTGGACTAAATAAATACGCAACTGATACGCACGTACGCTACCAACCCTAAAGTATCAGCTCGTAACAGTATTCCTTTTTCAGCATTTATTGACATGTGATCTAACGTTTGTTTAGTGCGGTGTGGCGGCTGTAAACATTAGCCCCAACTTTAAATCAGTAGTTTTATTAGTTGTCATTCCTTTTGGGTATTCGATCCCAAACATTGTGGTTTCATAAACTCTGCTCCCAATTTAATTGCTTTTTGTTTATTTGGCCCATTGTTTTTTCGTTTAGGGCAAAGCTTTTTGTTAAAAATTGGAACCATACGCTGACGGCCATGGAATGTTATGAAAATACCACATTGAAAGTTCCATGTTCACCGTCTATGCGTATTATCTTCGGGATGGCTCAAATATTCGTACTATTGACATTTAAATGTCGAGGTTGGCTTAACCCGTGACTAGAGGGCGTGAACGATAGCAAGCATGTTTCACTACCGTTCATGAACATTTTTAATCAAACCGAGACTGCACTATTTTTTGTATTTTGTTCGGCGATTTCCAACTTTCTCTTTTCATACACTTTTGAAAGTAGAATACCACTTAAACCGGTGATAAGTTGAGAGGAACTGAACATGATATTACCTCTCATGAACATACTCAATAAACCGAGTCTACTACTTTTCTCTCTTGCTTGTGTTCGTTGCTTCCAAACTCTTCCATTTTCATTAAGTACTGACATTCACACCAGTTAGCGTTCGTTAGTGCATTGTGGTGGCTGTTAACACGTTCGTTTAGTGCTGTGTGGCGGCTGTAAACATTTGGCCCACTACGAATCATTAGTATTATTATGTATTGGGAATGTCGTTCATCGACATAAATCCTTTTATTTAAGTGGGATTGATAATTTTCATAAACAATTTTCGCAATCCTGCTTATTTGTTTTTGGTTTATTAATGAGTGTGTAAATCGTACGCTAAACCAATTATCTGTCTCTAAAGATGCGGCCATTTTCTGCAGGCGGTATCAGATGTAAATTGCAAACTTTAGCATGTGTCGTGTTCATTTATGAAAAATACCCTCCCTCCCATACCCTCATTTTATTACCTATGCATATTATTGTTCTGTTTTGCTGTGCCAGTTTTATATACATTTCAATTACATTACTCGAGAAATGGTGGTTTGGGCACAGCGTATCCTAATACAGATGTGAAGTCCTAAGAATATTAATCCTATTGTCGTGGCTTCAGAGGTGGATATTCCACAGGGTTGGCAGTATGTCCCGGACACAGCAGTGTGTAGTAATTATTTTACGAGAACATTTGAAGGAAAGCAACTAAATTTTAAATATCTGGCTTTGTGAACATCTGGTCCCAGGGTTCATTGAGTACAGTATTCATTCACTTCAAACCTTGGTCGGAGCTATGACCATTTTTCAAATTGTTATAAATATCGTGACTGCACATTTGTTATGCACATTATGTTTCTTGTTATATTATGCTGAAGCCATGGCCTTGTTATTCCAATAAATATAAACTAAGTTCAGTATTGAGTCTCTTTCATAGCCCATCTTCAATAATGGTATTTCGAGATCTTTGATCCCAATCATTGAGGCTTTAAAGCAGAATACCGCTTAGCCGGCGCTTGGGAGAGTGACATGTATTTCACCTTATATAACCTCGTTTGAACAGACCGAGTCTGCTATCTTTCTCTCTTGTCTTTCTTGTTTGCTTCCAATGGATTCCATTTCAGTATTTACTGACTATTCAAACTAACTTTCATTTATTGATGTTTGAATCAGTAATGTTAGAATACCACGTTTAAAGCCGGTGCTTGTGGACATGATAGGTACTACATATTAGATCATCTCGAATGAACATACTAATATTTGTCAGATATCACAATCTGGTGGTTCAGACTTGAGCGTTTCTTGCTCGTTTGTGTAAGATTGTCGGTATTCATGCATCATGCATCAATACTTAGAAACCACGGTTCTACAACTCTTGGTATCGATGACCGTTAAATTCCGCCAGCCAGGTATTGATCTGGGATATATAGTCCTTAGACAGATGTTATTTCTTGAGCGACATATATTTTTACATTTGTTTGCTCAAAACTGAATAGCTAGGTTTCTGCAAAGTAAAACAGACTAAATCAAATTAGCAAAAGGTTAGTCAATAAACAGGACAATAAACAACACGAATCGAGGTGGACAGGATAACCGACTTGAAACGGTCAGTAGGTAATACGGCCTACTGGTTAGCTAAAATCAAGCCTGTATACACAAGATGGTGGACAGGATAACCGATTTGAAACGGTCAGTAGGTAATACGGCCTACTGGTTAGTTATAATCAAGTATGTATTAAGGACGCGAAGCCTCGGGAAACGGTTCAGGAGACTACGCAGGAGATAGTTTCCTTTTTAAGCAATCGCCTACAATTGGAAATTCAGGCCCTTGACATAGACATTTCCCACAGACTTGGTGCTTTCCAAGAAACGGGGAACAGACCTATCATATGCAAATTTACCTCCAGAATGGTTAAACAGCAAGTCATTAAACAGCGCAGGAAATTAAAAGGTACATCCATCGTCATTAGGGAAGATCTAACTCTAAAAAATGCAAAACGACTAGAGCAGACTAGCACTATCAGCAACGTGAAAAATGCATGGTCAGATGAAGGTCGTATTTTTGCAATACTGGATGACGGCAGTAAGGTTAATATCGACTTTAAAACAGATCTGTCAAAGCCACTGGTGCCCAAAACAGTACGAAGACGTGAAGATTTTTCATAACCATCCATATTCTAATCAGTAGTGATGTATATGTGATCTAAAACACGAATCAGTTAAAAAGAAATATTTCTAAAACAAGCTGTAACTAGTTAATAGTAATCAAAACGTATCCTGTTTTGTAAAAACGTATTTCGTTTTGTACATACATATACCGCTGTATAGATATATGCATGTACACACCAACTCGGTTTTTCCAGGGTTTTTCCTTTAATCTAAAAATAGAATAAACCCGAGAAGTTGCGAATTTGCTAAAGTTAAACTGGGGTTCACAAATTGAAGTCCAATAAACGCTTGCCAGGACATGTTCGATATATATAGTACTATACCTCTAAAGCGTTTGGGTTATTCAGACGAAATGACAAAACACAAATAAAATTGTGTGAAAAAATCATTTCTATACATGCTGTTAACTCTTGTTGTACTCTATGGTTTGAATTGATAAATAGTAAAAGGATATATGTAATGGAGAAGTATATTTTTCTTATAAATATATATAATAAAGCCCAAAACATGAGACATGCGTAAGAAAGCAAAGACACTACTTCGTCCTCGAAGCTGTCGTACCAGTTGCTTTATTGCATCTCTCGAAGCGCGTAACCATGTGAATGCGATAAATATAGACTCAACTTGTTATGCAAGAAATAACCGAATTGTTATTTTAATAGAATGTTGATATATAAATCATATAATAGTAAAATTTCACATACTTAAGGTCCAATTATTGACCAGCACTAAAACTATATTTACAAACGAATCCAGACCTAGGCTGTGGTACGACCTATACTTATGAAATAATTAACGTTATAATAAAAATATAAATATGTTTACATGATACAGGAATACAGTAGAAACGTTATTGTACACTTCTACCAGTATATAATTTTATCATGTCTAAAATAAAAATACTTCTCTTTTAAAACAGGATGTTGTGCAGGTGTTTATACTGTGTCTTCAATACTACGTCTGATGATAAGTATGTTATATGTAAAGAACTTCCACTATATGGCAGCACTATATATCAGCCAAGCAGTACAATTCGAACAGGTTTTTATATCAAGTTCCTGTGTAATTAGTATGTCGGTCAATATTTACTATATTACATTTTTACAATTCAATGGTGCATTATTGATTGGTCTATGATTATAGGAGTTTATGTTAATCAACCTGTAATACATTGATAGGCCTAATTGTTTTATGAAAATTAGCTCTTGTTTAAATGGTTTGCAGTGCAGTATTAACTAAATTATATACATATGAGCTCTTGTTCAAATAGCCTGTGGAACAAATTGACTAATCAATAATATAAATGTTATATAGGCATAAATGTCATTTACTATTTTATACTACATGTTTGCTATGAACACATGAATATTAACTGTTGTTGATTTTAACTAGCTCTGTGCTTGTGTATTCAATGGTATTGAATTTACTGCTATCAGTTTTTTATACAGTATTTCATAGGTTTTAGCTCTTGTTTAAATAGTTTGCAGTGCAGCATTAACTAAATTACATACATATGAGCTCTTGTTTAAATAGCCTGTGGAACAAATTGACTAATCAATAATATAAATGTTATATAGGCATAAATGTCATTAACTATTTTATACTACATGTATACTATGAACACATGAATATTAACTGTTGTTGATTTTAACTAGCTCTGTGCTTGTTATCAGTTTTTTATACAGTATTTCATAGGTTGTAATTTTTGGTAAACATACAAACTAATACATCTATGGTATTTTTCATTTTTCTGTTATAAACGCACCGTCTGCAGATAAGATATAGCATTGATTAATGGAAGACAGCATGGAACATAGCTATCTGACTGGACTGTAATCACCAAGACAAAGTTGGTATGGTACTTACAAATTATCTACATTAGATGGAGGTAACAGAAAACAAAATAAATTAAATAATCCTTTAGACTCCTTGGTTTTCGTTTCGTCAAGGACTAAAACAAAGGATATACATGTATATATATATATATTCAATCTCTCATGTAAGGTACAAACGAACCACAAGAATTATGTTAAGTAAACTTTTGACATAACACCCTTCTTAAACATTTTTCTTTTTAAGAAGGGATATTTAACTGCTGAAGTGTGCTGATTAAATATAAAAGAACAAAGTTTAGACAACAAATTACAAAGATACATGAGATAAATGTTCTTATCATAATTATAAGCATGATAATAGTTACACTTACTTTATTTTTTTAGAAAATATGTAAGTAATGTGCATATCTTCTCTTTTAATAGACAAATGAGTATACAGTCCAGTCAGGTGTGAGTGTGCTCTGGTGTGTCATAGATAGGCAGTGGTGCAGGTACTACTAATAGACAGTTACAAGTTTAATATTGTTACTTGCACAAAAGCCAAAAAGCAGAACAGTCTATACTTATATTCGTATTAAATACATACTTATTCACAATTAAAATGTCCAGGAAATACAGCATTAGTGACAAAAAGTGTTTGTCATGTTATATTATTTTTGTATGTACAGAAAATGTGTAGTTCGGGGAAAAAAATTAGTGTGTGAGAGATCACTTTTTGGCCCTTTTTCCTTCTGTATATATTTTTCCTTGTGTATTTTTTTTTCTTTTCTTTTATAACTTGTTTTTTTCTTCTTGAAATAAGCACTTTCTTGGCTTATTTTTGTCTGGACATGTTTTTTTTTAGTTGCTATGATGGAAACTGGAAGGCTAAACATGATATGAAGATAGTGTTTATATCAAAATGGTTCAGAATATTTTCATAAATATCAGGACAGCCAGTGTTCCTACAAAATATAAGGATTCGCATATAAAGTTTAATTATGGATGATCGGGTAACATTTGCATCTATGAATGTCCAAGGTCTAAGTGATAAAAAAAAAAGACTGATACCCTGCATTACCTTAAAAGTAAGAAATATTCTATCTATTTCCTATAAGACACCCATTTTACTGAAAGAGATGAAAAATATATACGTACAGAATGGGGATATGAATGTTTTTTTTAATAATTTTTCAAGCCAGTCTAGAGGTGTGGCAATTCTATTTAATAATACTTTTGAATATAAATTACATTCTAAATTTTCTGGTTACGATGGAAATAAGATAATACTAGATATAACTATTTTTGAAAAAAGAATGAGATTGATAAATATATACGGACCAAATAAAGACGACCCTAACTTTTATAAGGAAATACATAATGACATTTCAAATACAGACTGCCTTACCATAATAGCAGGAGATTTTAATTTGGTTTTAAATCCAGATATAGATTGCCACGATTATGTTAATATTAATAACCCAAAAGCAAGGGATGAAGTTTTAAATATTATAAGTGAATTCAACTTAATAGATTGTTGGCGGGATCAACATTTGGAAAATAGACAATTTACCTGGTTCAAAAAAAACTCAAATAAAAAAGCACGCCTAGATTATTTTTTAATTTCGGACAAACTAATTACTGATATTGACGAAACAAATATTTTACCAGGATATAGAACAGATCATAGTCTGGTTATATTATCATTTGAATTTGGTAAATTTGTTAAAGGACGTTCTTATTGGAAAATGAATAACTCTCTTTTAAAAGATGAAAAATATGTACATGAAATTAAAGAAACTATAAAAAAGACTAAACAGCAATATGTAAAAGATCCTAATATAAGTTGTGTTTCCGATAAAGATCTTATCTTAAATATAAATGATCAACTCTTCTTTGATGTACTGTTAATGGAAATAAGAGGAAAAACTATAGCATATTCTTCGCATGTAAAAAAAACAGAAGATAAACGTGAGCAAAACCTTATAGCAGATATAGATACATTAGAGAAAGATATCAATATTAATCATTCATTACTTGAAAGTAAAAGAAAATAACTTTATGAGATAAGAGAAAAAAAGATGGAGGGTATTAAAATAAGATCAAGAGCAAAGTGGATTCAAGAGGGAGAGAAAATGTCAAAGTATTTTTGTAATCTAGAAAATAAGAATTTTACTTCAAAGTGTATGTCAAGTCTAATGTCTAAAGGCAATACTATTATTAAAACTCAGCACGGTATTATAAATGAAACAAAGAATTTTTATAAAAAACTATATTCTCATCATCCGACTGAGGCAGTTGACCTAAATGATTTATTTTCAAACTGTAAAATCCCTAAGTTAGATGATAACACTAAGCAAACACTTGAATCAGATATTACATATGAGGAGATACTTCAAATCTTGAAACAAATGTCAAATGACAAGAGCCCAGGAAATTCTGGTTTTACAGTAGAGTTCTACAATTTTTTCTGGTCAGATATCGGTCAATTTGTTCTACGGTCAATTAATTACGGTTTTATTACTGGGCAGTTATCAATTTCACAAAGACAGGGTGTAATTACATGCATTCCAAAAGGAGACAAAGATAAATTATATCTAAAGAACTGGCGTCCAATATCTCTTTTAAATGTGTCTTATAAGTTAACATCTGCCTGTATAGCTAGAAGACTAAAACTTGTTTTACAATCATTAATTCATAAAGATCAAACTGGCTTCTTAGCTGGGCGATATATAGGAGAAAATACCAGACTGGTATATGATATTATGTTTTATGCTGAAAAATACAGTCTACCTGGACTGCTCCTTTTGATCGACTTTGAAAAAGCTTTTGATTCACTTGCTTGGGACTTTATTTTTGAAGTACTTGATTTCTATAAATTTGGTCCAATTTTTAAAAGATGGATAAAAGTATTTTACACCAATATTGAATCATGTGTTATAGTAAATGGCCACCTCTCAGACTGGTTTTCTATACATCGAGACTGTCGTCAGGGCGACCCACTCTCTCCATATATATTCATTCTGTGTTCAGAAATACTGGCTGTCTTGATAAGGAATAATATAAATATAAAAGGTTTAAGAATAGGTTCCAAAGAACATATACTTTCGCAATATGCAGATGACACTACATTTATACTGGATGGTTCAGAAAAATCACTAAGACACGCTCTTAAAACTTTAACATTTTATGCAAGAGTCTCCGGCCTTCATATGAACTTAGATAAAACTAAGGTTATTTGGATAGGCTGTAGAAAAAGATGTAATGTGAAAATTTGCAGAGAATATGAACTATGTTGGGAACATGACTCCTTTACTCTTTTAGGAATTAAATTCTCTGTAGACCTAGACACAATATGTACTATTAATTATAAAAGCAAAATTGAAGATATAAAGAAACTCTTGAGTAGCTGGTCAAAAAGGATCCTCTCACCAATAGGTAAAATCACCGTAATAAAGAGTCTAGCCACTTCAAAAATAAATCATTTAATTTCATCAATACCTAACCCCCATCAAAGTGTAATAAATGAACTAAAATCATTATTTTTCAACTTTTTGTGGGGTGGTAAAAAAGATAAAGTCAAACGTCAAGTTATAGATCAAGATTAAAAGCGAGGTGGTTTAAGAATGATTGATATTGACTGCTTTTTTAAGTCTTTAAAAATCACCTGGATAAGACGTCTTTTGAAAAGCGAAAATAACTACTTAAGCATTGTTCAAGACATGAACCCATGGATAAAAGATTTTACATTATTTGGCATAGACTATATAAATAACAATTTAAAAACATTGGATAACCCTTTCTGGAAAGATGTATTTGAAAGTTATAAATATTATTTGCATAATTTTTCACCAACCTCATGGCATCAGTTTCATGGTGTTCCGTTATGGTACAACGAAGACTTAAAGGTCGGAGGCTCAACTATTTTTTTGCACCATTGGTTCTCGAAAGGCATTTTTTTCATCAATGACTTGCTTGATATAAGCGGTACATTTTTATCATTTAAAGTCTTTAAAGAAACCTATGAATTAAAAACAAATTTTCTAGAATATGAAGGTGTTGTAGCATCAATTAAAAGGCTGCTATGTTCATACAAGTTCTCACTTTTTCCTTGCAAAGGTACAAATCCTATAATCCCGTTCCATCTATCAAGCATTTTAAAAGATATTAAAGGTAGCAGACCAATTTATGATGCAATTCTTGTAAAAAATATAACCCCATCAGCGATTATAAAATGGAATGAAGAATTTAATAATAAATACCTAAATTGGAATAACATTTTTGCTGCAACATTTAAAATAAATCAGGATGTAAAACTCCAATGGTTCCAGTATAGGATAAACCATAGGATTCTAGGTACCAATTATTTACTAAAAAAAATGAACATTTCTCATTCTGATAAATGTACTCTTTGTAATAAAGCGGTAGAAACAATTAAACATCTATTTTATGACTGTGAGGTTTCAAAGTTATTTTGGTCAGACTTATCTACTTTAATTAACAGCACATGTACTAGCATAGTGACTAACTGGTCAGACTCAGATATTATATTAGGAAATACTAAATTTGATAATATCCTTAATAAAATTCTAATTTTAGGAAAATACCATATATTCTTTCAAAAACAAAATAATTCTGCACCATCCTGCCTCAACTTTATTTACTATTTAAAATCAGTTTATAAAACTGAAAAATTCATTGCTTATACAAACTCAAAAGATATATACTTTCATAAAATATGGAACCGATATGAAAATATTGTCGCCGAACCATAACTACTATTTGCTACTATAGCAATTGCTATAAATTGCTATAAATATCATAAACTACATCTACTGTTTACCCTTCCGTATTCTATTTTATTTGTCCAAATGTCAAGTTACTCAACTTTATAGATATGTGTCTTCTTTCGAGTATGAAACATGTCATCTTTTTCTGCCAAAACCCTTTTTCTAAATGTTTTCATAACTTATGGAACACGTTTATGTAACAAGAGGTATGACAAGCATTTGCAGTTTTAAAACTAGTCATTCTTCGATCGCTTTATTTGATAAGTCGATGCTTGTTATTACCCCTTGTAATCTACATCATGATGTAAAGTTTAGCATACAATTGTAATACAAGTAAAATATGTACATATCTCATGCCAATATGCTTTAAACTATACATAAACATAGTCATATATTATTCAATACATTTGTAAAAACTTTGTATTTATTACTAGGTCATGAATGGGAGATAAATTTGTAATGCAAGAACTACAGATAAGCTGAGTATTTAAATATTTAACTGGCATTCGCCCTGCAAATTTTATTTTATGAAGCTTGCTCAGACTGCCACTCTACCCTCATTCTAAATCCGATGCAACAAATACTAACTACAGACAAAAGATGATAATAGTTCTATTATAAACAAGACAATGTCTTACAAGTTATCTCCCCTTACAAAAGATAAAAAAGAACACATTGTCTTTAAACTAAATAGAACTAACAATGAAAGGTAATTATATTTAAGATATGGTATACAACTATCAATTGATATTTAACAATCACAATGTTTTTGTAATTAAAGATCAACCACTCATGACCTCAAGAATAGATAAAAAAGAAAAAATTCCCCAATTAATAACTTTTCTACACATTATATATGATTTTTTTTCACTGTTATATTGTATATAATTGTATGCATAATATATTGTAAGGTGCACAGAGGGATGGTCCTTCCCGACCCTCGTGCACCTATGACGGGGAGAATAAACGGACCACCACTTTGGCGATCGAAATTAAAAAAAAAAACTATGTGTACACAATATTGCTGACAGGACAACCGACTTGAAACAGTCGGTAGGTAATGCGGCCGACTGATTAGCTAAAATCAAGTCGATGTGAACAATATGGTGGACAGGATAACCGACTTGAAACGGTCAGTAGGTAATACGGCCTACTGGTTAGCTAAAATCAAGTCTGTGTACACAATATGGTGGACAGGATAACCGACTTGAAATGGTCAGTAGGTAATACGACCTACTGGTTAGCTAAAATCAAGTCTGTGTACACAATCTCGTTATTTTCCAAACTTCAGCGCCCAAATTGACAAGGTAGAAAATACGGCATTTAAATATGCAGTTTGTTTCAAACTATTTACTTTGAACTAACGATATCTAATAATTGTGTTATGTTGTTTGTTTTTATCTGCGTAATTTATACTAATGACTAACAGTTAAATAATGCCATACACATTTACAATTGTCAAATCCGTTTTCATGGATTTGTATAACCAAAGACGAGCGCTTCCGTGGTGAAGGGGTTAACGAAACGGCGTTGTAAACCTTCTCGTCTCTCA
>JAWPHD010007595.1:0-126842 GCA_037043455.1 Cyrtodaria siliqua
AACAGATTGTCATTTAGATAAGTAATAGGTCTTTTATATAAGTAACGTCTACAGATCCCAAACTATTTTTGCAAACTGGAAATTCTTCTTTGGTGTTTTTACACAGACTTGCTTCTCGTGTGATGTTAGTCGCTTGCTTTGTATTACTCTGTTATCCATTTTCCTTGGTAATGGCACCTGACACATCTCATGTAATAATCTAGGTAGCCTGCTCTCCTCATTCCGTGGGAATGGCACTCGGCATATCTTCTTTGGGATTTCTACACTGTGCTGCTCGTGGTGCTGGTCCCTTTTTATTTACTTTTCTTCTATCATCATTCCATGGATATGTTGCCCGGGAATCCCCTTGCGATTCATTAGCTGATCTAGCCCCTTTCTCCAACCTCTTCTCTTCTATTTGGTGTTTCTACACAGATTTGCTCCTCGTGTGGTGCTGGTTGCTTTCTGTTTATTACTCTGCTATCCTCATATTCCGGAACGTGGCAGTTCTCTTGTGGAACTAAAGATGTTCAACGACACCACATCTCGATACCACCAGGGCGGAGCACCAAATTCATTTAGATGATTTCACGAACCACACCTCCTCTTTCTATATTTAGATGGCCTAATGACACCTTCATACCACCAGGACAGAGCAACATATTATTGCTGCATTTAGATGGTCTAACAACACCAAACCTCCATACCACCAGGATGGAGGAACAAACTCATATTTGCATTTAGATGGTCTAACGTCATCACACCTCCATACCACAAAGACGGAGCACCAAACTCATTGCTGCATTTTGATGGTCAGTCAACGACACCTGCATACCATCAGGATGGAGCAACATACTCATTGCTGCATTTAGATGGTCTAACGACACCACACCTCGATACCACCAGGGCGGAGCACCAAACTCATTGCTGCATTTAGATGGTCTAACGAACCACACCTCCATACCACCAGGACGGAGCAACAAACTCATATATTGCTGCATTTAGATGGTCTTACGAACCACACCTCCATACCACCAGGACGGAGCAACAAACTCAGTGCTGCATATAGATGGTCTAACGACAGCACACCTCCATACCACCAGGACGGAGCAATAAACGCATATATTGCTGCATTTAGATGGTTTAACGACACCTCCATACCACCAAGACGGAACAACAAACTCATTGCTGCATTTAGATTGTCTTACGACACCAAAGCTCCATACCACCAGGACTGAGCAACAAACTCATTGCTGCATTTAGACACCGCACCTCCATAGCACCAAACTTATTGCTGCATTTATATGGTCTAACGATACCACACCTCGGTACCACCAGGACGGAGCAACAAACTCATTGCTGCATTTAGACACACCACCTCCATACCACCAGGACTGAGCAACGAACTCATTGCTGCATTTAGACACCACACCTCCATACCACCAGGACGGAGCAACAAACTCATTGCTGCATTTAGATGGTCTAACGACACCACACCTCGATACCACCAGGACGGAGCAACAAACTCAGTTCTGCATATAGGTGTTCTAACGACACCACACCTCCATACCACCAAGACGGAGCAAGAAACGCATATTTTGCTGCATTTAGATGATCTAACAACACCTCCGTACCACCAGGACGGAGCAACTTACTCATTGTTGCATTTAGATGGTCTAACGACTCCATACCACCAGGGCGGAGCACCAAACTCGTTGATGCATTTAGGTGGTCTAACGACACCACACCCCCTTACCTTCAGGACGGAGCAATGCACTTATATATTGCTGCATTTAGATGGTCTAACGACACCTCCACACCACCAGGACGGAGCAACAAATGCATTGCTGCATTTAGATGGTCTAACGACACCACATCTCGATACCACCAGAACGGAGCAACAAACTCAGTGCTGCATATAGATGGTCTAACGACAGCACACCTCCATACCGCCAGGTCGGAGCAATAAACGCATATATTGCTGCATTCATTTAGATGATCTAACAATACCTCCGTACCACCAGGACGGAGTAACACACTCGTTGACGCATTTAGATGGTCTAACGAACCACACCTCCATACCACCAGGAAGGAGCAACAAACTCATTGCTGCAATTAGATGGTCTAACGACACCACAGCTCCATACCACCAAGGCGGAGCACCAAACTCATTAATGCATTTAGATATTCTAACGTCACCACACCTCCATACCACCAGGACGGAGCAACAAACTCATTGCTGCATATAGATGGTCTAACGACACCACTCCTCCATACAAGCAGGACGGAGCAACATATCATTGCTGTATTTAGATGGTCTAACGACACCACACCTCCATACCACCATACCACCCAGACGGAGCAACACATCATTGCTGGATTTAGATGGTCTAACGAAACCACACCTCCATACCACCAGGACGGAGCAACAAACTCATTGCTGCATTAAAATGGTCTAACGACACCACACCTACATATCACCAGGACTGAGCATTAATAGGCAATATAACACATGAATGATCATGTATATAGGAATATAAAAAAAATCCTATAAAGCCACAAAGCAAGTACTTAAGGAGGTGTTGTTAGGCCAGAGCAACAAGAGAACCAACCGTTAAGGGTAAGACAAATTAGGCAATCAAGAATGTGTGTGTATAAAGCAGGCCCGAAGCCAGCCCTGAAATTTAACCGAGGCAATCCCCTTGTATGGAAGTCCATTGGCACGCACCATGCCTACCTCGCATCCCGCACCCCCACCTCCTACCCAATCTTTTATTTCTACATGCGAATTCAAGCATTTTAGTCCCTCAGTAGTTTCCGTTGCTATTGGAGCTGTTTATATGTAAAGTATGTACATTCCCAAACTTCTACCGAGGCAACTGTCTCGGTGTGCCTCAGTGTAGCTACAGGCCTGTACAGATTGGGAACAACCCATTCAAAACAAAACTGTTTGAGAAATGCAAGTAATAAACATGTGTTACGCGACGCGACGGGGCACGACGTTACGGACAGCGTGATTCCTATATAGCTCACTCAAACTTATTGCTGCATTTAGCTGGTCTTACGACACCTCCATACCCAACCTGATGTCACCAATCCAACAATCTAGAATTAGTTGACAACACATATTCAGTGCTGGCTGGTTATTTATTGATGATGTATTACAATTACAATCAACTCTCTCGACGTAACTTTTGTAAACTGTCCAGTCTCTTAAAATTAATGTATAACCAGAATATTATAGCTGGGATCGTATAGTATTGTGCCAGATGGTTCTGGTAGGCATGATTGGAAGAACATCAACACCACCTCCCCACTCCCTCCCACCCCACACCCTTGACTGTATTCTTATTCTTTTTATAAGCTTTAATTTAGACCTTTAATGAAATCAACTAGTCGCCATACTAGACATGTGTTTATCCCATTTTCTGTCAATTGAGACAGGTGTGACAAAATCGTGATTGTTGACAGTTTTTGTGCGTGCGTGACATTTTAACGTCTGTTGTTGCAATTATGACCCTTCGGGTGAGATTTCACTAGACATGGATACTCATGACGGATTATTATTTCTCCCATTTCTGCTCATGTGAAATTCTCTATCTCACATGGATACTCATGATGGATTCTTATAATTCTAATTCTATAAATTTAACAATCATCTTTTTTTTTTACGCTTTGGACTAATGTTAGTAACGGCGGCCATCTTGGATGTTTTTTTGAACCAAATTGAAAGGTATTGGTCTAGAATAGTTTCGAACTTGCAGGCTTCCGAGTAAACATCGTTTGAAGAAATGTTTAACGGAAATACTAACGGACGACTGACAAGCGCCATGGCATAAGAAGCCCTAGTGGCCGTTTGCGATAAACATGATATCTCTTTTAAAATGGCATAATGGATTTCAATGAGATTTGGTCATACCGATTCTTGGGTCTGATGTATATTATTTCTCCCATATTTAAATAGAAGACACTTTCCTAAGACTCCGTTCATCAGATGTGTTTGTAAACCGTGCGGTCCCGTGTACGTGAGTCCAAATATGACGTGCTTCCTTGACGTAAAAGAACCATAGCGCATATAGTCGATAATAAGAGTAGGGCACGGTTCCCTCTCTTTCTCTCTCTCTTTCTCTCTCTCTCTGAGTCTTCTGGTTTAACTTATTTTAATGGTCTCCCCAAATTTCAAGCAACCTTAAGATGAAAGGTGACACATACATGAGAGAAAAGAAGCTATGTTTAATTAATGTTTATTTGTTTTATTTTTCATAATATGCACATGAAACAACTCAATTACTTTGTTTGTTTTTTAACACATATAGTGTTTGTTTTTTATGAACAGATTGTCTTTAGCTAAGTAATATGTCTTTTATATAAGTAATGTCTACAGATCCCAAACTATTTTTGCAAACTGGAATTTCTTCTTTGGTGTTTCTACACAGAATTGCTTCTCGTGTGCTATTGGTCGCTTGCTATGTATTACTCTGTTATCCGGTTTCCTTGGTAATGGCACCTGACACATCTCATGTGATACTCTAGGTAGCCTGCTCTCCTCATTCCGTGGGAATGGCACTCGGCATATCTTCTTTGGGATATCTACACTGTGCTGCTCATGTGGTGCTGGTCGCTTTCTATTTACTTCTCTGCTATCATCATTCCTTGGGAATGTTGTCCGGGAATCCCCTTGCGATTCATTAGCTGATCTAGCCCCCTTTCTCCAACCTCTTCTCTTCTTCTTTGGTATTTCTACACAGATTTGCTTCTCGTGTGGTGCTGGTCGCTTTCTATTAATTACTCTGCTGTCCTCATATTCCGGAACGTGGCAGTTCTCTTGTGGAACTTGTGCTAAAATGTCGTGTGGGGATGTCACAGAACTGAGAGCATTTACTGGTCTGCTTGCTGCTTTATTTGGTACAGCTCCTAAGTAAATATCTTTGAATTTTGAAATAAGTTCTTGCTCTGTTTCTAATAATCTCAGCTCGTCTTCCTCTGCCACCTGGCGAAGATACCGTAGCACTGCCACAACTTCTCGTGAGGCTTCTCGTACGTGATCATGCCTGTCTCGCTGTTTTTCTGGTTCACTCGTTTGTTTTGGAAACGATGCCGCATACTTAGCATAAACTTTCTGTGCACGCCCTAATATTTTCTTTTGTACATTCACGTCCTTTGTTTGTAGTGTCGCCTGTCGATTGCGTGCAACCAGCGTTTGCGCTCTTACTAATATTTTCTCTTCTGTCTTCTTTGGTAATGATGCCCTTATTTTTTCTTGTGCCACTGACTCTCGATCTTTTATTGGTGCCCTGCATTTTTCCTGTAGGTCTGCTTGCATGACCTCTTTTACTGAATTGCCCACCTGTTTCGTGGGTGCCTGGCATTTCTCTTGTACTTTTGCCACTAACCCTTGATCTGTCACCGATCTACCCTCGACTTTCTTTACACATGACGATGCACTCTTCTCCCATTCTGACGTCCACAAGCGCTCGTATTTCTCGCGCAGTGAGACCCACTGGCACAGTACTTCCACAGAGGTACACAATTGATCACAGAGCTGAAGGGACTCATGAAATGGGAGGGGCTTCAGGGGTGGAATGTAGTAACCTGCAATGAAATATAAAACCGTGTTACAATGATGCAACCGATTTCAACCAAATAACTAGGAATTACCTATATAAAACGACATGCTAATTAATATCAAATATTTTATTGTTGGCGGTAAAGCTGAAGGTAAAACAATGTTACATTTAAAAGAATATTAGGTTGGAGCTACTGTTATGGTGTACCCTAATTATACATGTAACTAAATATAAAGCTGTGTATGCATAGACAATACTCGAGGCACCGTCAACGAATTCAGCTGTACACGCATAGACAATACTCGAGACACCGTCAACGAATTCAGCTGTACATGCATAGACAATACTCGAGACACCGTCAACGAATTCAGCTGTACATGCATAGACAATACTCGAGACACCGTCAACGAATTCAGCTGTACATGCATAGACAATACTCGAGACACAATTGAACAACTAATTCAGCTGTTCATGCATAGATAAGACTCAAGACAGCGTCAAAGAAGAATACATACATAATATACTATAATGGATTTTATTGGTCTGACCTCATTAAAGTGTAATTAGAAACATAAATATGTATAAAGGAAAACAGAGTGAATCTCAAATGAGCTACGACATACTGATTAAACTAGGCAGTATGAGAAGACTACTGCTTTGACGGATATAACTGAGCGTGATGATTAAAAAAAGCAGTTTAGAAAAAAAAACCGGGACGACGCGAATTTTACAAAAATCAAGATATTGCCGTGTGTCCATTTAAACAAACGTTTGCAATTGTGGCCAAATTTTGTGACAACCCAATTCATCTTATTTCAGCGATTGCCTAAACAAGGTGAAATTAGTTTGTTTTTACATAATAACGGGCACTACTTTTGGAACGAATACATCGAAAGAAATGTCATTGTCCAACTCGTCCTACATATCACTTAAACCTAAACCGGTAACTAAAAAAATAGATATAAAAAGAGTATGACAGTGGACCTTTGGAAACGACCGAACACGATAAATACGAAATATTGCAGTCTCGGTTTGATTGAGACTGTTCATGAACGGTAGTGAAATATACTTGCTACCGCTCACGCCCACTAGCCAAGTCGAGCAAACATGTTCTAAAGCATGCAGACAGACGACGGCAAACGCGATATCGCATTTAATATTTTTCAGTTTTTGAATATTTACATTTTACAAACTATAATAGGAAACCAGCGAAACGAGTAACGAATACAAGTAGAAGTTTGGATTTTAGTGGAAAGAAGGAAAGATAGAAACCTGGAAGCAAACTGTCAGAAGAATGACCGGACACCCGAGCAGATGTCTGGACACTGTAGACGAGCTTCTCAGCTACATGACGATATGGGAGTCTACAAAACAAACATATAACGTATCAGACACAAATAAACAGCAAAACTTCCGGACACCCGAGTAGATGAAGAGACGGTCAGCTCTGTGTGGGTACATGGGAGAAACAGACATAATAACGTATAAGACACAAAAAGCTACTCCACACAAGAGGAACTGAGGAGCATGTCACCAGCAGGTCTGCAAAGTAAACATAATGACAACGTACACGACATGTATAATATAATTACAACGTACAAGACATGTATAATATAATGACAACGTACGATACATGTATAACATAATGACAACGTACGAGACATGTATAACATAACGACAACGTACGAGACATGTATAACATAATGACAACGTACGAGACGTGTATAACATAATGACAACGTACGAGGCATGTATAACATAATGACAACGTACGAGGCGTGTATAACATAATGACAACGTACGAGGCATGTATAACGTAATATTTTTACATATTTGTATGTGATTTGTACAGGAAATACTGGGAATAGAAAAGCTATATCTACTCGTTTATTCTACTGGGAAATATCTCCCAGTGGGAGATATGGCATATAATGGGAGATATTTCCTAGTACGGAACATTGCTCGGCCTTTTCCATCAGTGACGGGAACGCCAAATGACGTTTCAATTGTTTTACGGACGTCGTCGTCAGATTCCGCCACTAGGGAATAACGATTACGGAAATTAACGAAGAGTGCCGGTTCCACTTGTTTTGTGAATCATTAGAAATATTAATAATTATGTAATATATAGTTTAATAACCAGTGTTTTTAATATACTGAAAATATCTCCCTCGGTAGAGAAATGACCCCGAAATAAGAACTCGTGCTCGTGTTCCGCACTCGTTCTTATATCGGGGCCATTTCTCTACCTCGGGAGATATTTCCAGTATCTCAAAAACACTGGTTATTAAACTCTATATGGCAACGTACAAGGCATGTATAACGTAATGACAACGTGCAAGGCAGGTATAACGTAATGACAACGTATAAGACATGTATAACATAATGACAACGTACACGACATGTATAACATAATGACAACGCACATGACATGTATAACATAATGCCAACGTATAAGACATGTATAACATAATGACAACGTACAAGACATGTATAACATAATGACAACGTACAAGGCATGTATAACATAATGACAACGTACACGACATGTATAACATAATGACAACGCACATGACATGTATAACATAATGCCAACGTATAAGACATGTATAACATAATGCCAAAGTACAAGACATGTATAACATAATGACAACGTACAAGACATGTATAACATAATGACAACGTACAAGGCATGTATAACATAATGACAACGTACACGACATGTATAACATAATGACAACGCACATGACATGTATAGCATAATGCCAACGTATAAGACATGTATAACATAATGACAACGTACAAGACATGTATAACATAATGACAACGTACAAGACATGTATAACATACTGACAACGTACAAGACATGTATAACAGAATGACAACGTACAAGACATGTATAACATAATGACAACGTACAAGACATGTATAACATAATGACAACGTACAAGACATGTATAACATAATGACAACGTACAAGGCATGTATAACATAATGACAACGTACACGACATGTATAACATAATGACAACGCACATGACATGTATAACATAATGCCAACGTATAAGACATGTATAACATAATGACAACGTACAAGACATGTATAACATAATGACAACGTACAAGACATGTATAACATAATGACAAAGTACAAGGCATGTATAACATAATGCCAACGTACACGAAATGTATAACATAATGACAACGTACAAGAATAAAAAAAAAAATATGGGGTGGGAGTGGGGGGGGGGGGGGGAGGGGGGAGGGGTTGGGGGGGGGGGGCAAATGAAACATGGAAAGAACCAGTAGTAAGCAATGTGGATTAATTATCTTGATCAAGGATAAATAACATGGTCATTTTCTGCTGTCCCAGTAACAATGACATTATATGGAAAAAGCCCTATCAAGAGTATTTTGTCGTAAAATTGTTCATGTAAATGCAGAAAAGGCTTCCACTGAAACATGCACCCTAAAAATAGAATAGAGTAAAACAACTCAAAATTAATTTCTAAACACCAGTGCACTTTTTGAAACACGCGGATTTGTTTAAACAACCCTTACTTGAAAATATCATCCTCCAGAAGTATTGCCAACGTATCTGTATTAGCCGTGGAATTCATTTTTCTACGAGCGTTTTCAACGCGTGTTTGTTTGTTTGAGATACAATGGCGGTATTACAGCGTTACCAAGATGACAACGTTACGTTATGACGTTGTTGATATCGTCGACGTCAATCGATATTGTTTCGCGCGCAAACTGTAGTTTTGTTTGTGCGCAAACTGTAGTTTTGTCATTTGACAAATGTGATCTAGAACAGATAAATATTGTCAACCTGAGGAAAATAATGTCGACCCCGGCTTCGCCTCGACTGACATTATTTTTTCCGTAGGTTGACAATATCCACTGTCACCGTCACTGGGATGGACTATTTGTTTTATTTTACTGAAAAAAGGGAGAAGTTTTGGGGGAAATGAAACATGGGCAGAAATGAAACATGGACAGAACCGGTAGTAAGCAATGTGGATTAATTATCTTGCTCAATGATAAATAGCATGACCACCACGAGGATCGAACCCACGACCTTTAGATCTGGAGTCCGACGCTCTATCACTGGACCAACACGTTTATGGTGTGTTTGATGATTCTAGTTTTAAGACATCCTGAAAGTTGTATAGCTAAAGTTATTTAAGATTTTATCATTTTCTGTTGTCTCAGCGACAATGAAATAATATGGAAAAAGCCCTATCAAGAGTATTTTCTCGTAAAATATTTACTTCTAAACCGATTTTCAAAACTAATGTATTTTTATTTTCCACTAAACATTTCAGTTCCAATGATGTATAACTTATGGGAAGTATTGTCAAAAGCATTCATGTAAATGCCGAAAAGCTTCCACTAAAACATGCACCCCAAACAATAGAATAGGGTAAAACAACTCAAAATTAATATCTAAACACTTTTAGAACACGCGGATTTGTTTAAACAACCCTTACTTGAAAATATCATCCTCCAGAAGCTCTGTCAGTGTATCTACATCAGCCGTGGAATTCATTTTTCTACGAGCAGTTTCAAAGCGTGTTTGTTTGTTTTAGATACAATGGCAGTATGACAGCGTTACCAAGATGACAACGTTACGTCATGACGTCATCGACGTTATTCGATATTGCTACGCGCGCAAACTGCAAATTCCCGACTAGTTACTTAACCACGTGATCAAACATGAAGGCGTTTTGCGTTCGGTGGGTTATTCACTAATGTGGAGATTGGCGCAAACTGTAGTTTTGTCAACTTTTCTCGTATATAACGACAGTGTGTAAAGTGCGAGAGACGGTTCGGCTGCTTCCCAAATGAAGGATTTGAGGCGATATTAATGAGATTAAATTCCATGTGTTTCTTTCGTTTACTGGTGTGTTAAAATTTACAGAATTCTAAGACAATCTGTTTGCGTGATTCGGATATGTTTACCCTCCAATAAACTACAGAAAATAGTAATTTAATTAGTATACATCCAGTGTACATGTATATTCGTGGATGTCCGGTTACAGTGTACATGTATATGCGTTGGTATCCGGTCACGGTGTACATGTATATGCGTGGATATCATGCCACACTGTACATGTATATGCGTGATTGTCCGGTCACAGTGTACATGTATGTATATGCGTGGATGCCGGTCACAGTGTACATGTATATGCGTGCGTGTCAAATCACAGTGTACATGTATATGCATGGATGTCATATCACAGTGTACATGTATATGCGTGGATGTCCGGTCACAGCGCACATGTATATGCGTGGGTGTCCGGTAACAGTGTATACATATATATGCGTGGCTGTCCGGTCACATGCGTTGATGTTCGGTCACAGTGTACATATATATGCGTGATTGTCCGGTCACGCTTTACATGTGTATGCGTGGATGTCCGGTCACAGTGTGCATATATATGCGTTGGTATCCGGACACACTGTACATGTATATGTGTGGGTGTCCGGTCACAGTGTACATGTATATGCGTGGGTGTCATGTCACAGCGTAAATGTATATTCGTGGATGTCCGGTCACAATGAACATGTACATGTATGGGTGTCCGGTCACAGTGTACATGCATATGTGTGGGTGTCCGATGTATATGTATATGTATGGGGTGTTCGGTCGCACTGTACATGTATATGCGTGGGTGTCCGGTCACAGTGTACATGTATGTGCGTGTGTGTCCGGTCACAGTGTACATGTATATGCGTGGGTGTCCGGTCACACTGTACATGTATGTGCGTGTGTGTCCGGTCACAGTGAACATGTATATGCGTGGTTGTCCGATCACATTATACATGTATATGCGTTGGTGTTCGATCACAGTGTACATGTATGTACGTGGGTGTCCGGTCACAGTGTATATGTAAATGCGTGTGTGTCCGATCACATTATACATGTATGTGGGTGTGTGTCCGGTCACAGTGTACATGTACATGCGTGGGTGTCCGGTCACAGTGTACATGTATGTGCGTGTGTGTTCGGTCACAGTGTACATGTATATGCGTGGGTGTCAGATCACATTATACATGTATATGCGTGGTTGTCCGGTCACAGTGTACATGTATATGCGTGGGTGTCCGATCACATTATACATGTATGTGCGTGTGTGTCCGGTCACACTGTACATGTATATGCGTGGGTGTCCGGTCACAGTGTACATGTATATGCGTGGATGACAGATCACAGTGTACATGTATATTCGTGGATGTCCAATCACACTGTACATGTATATGCGTGGATGACAGATCACAGTGTACATGTATATTCGTTGATGTCCAATCACACTGTACATGTATATGCGTGGATGACCGATCACAGTGTACATGTATATTCGTGGATGTCCGATCACACTGTACATGTATATGTGTGGGTGTCCGATCACAGTGTACATGTATATGCGTCGGTGCCCGATCACAGTGTACATGTATATGCGTGGATGTCCGGTTACAGTGTACATGTATATGCGTGGATGTCCGATCACAGTGTACATGTATTTGCGTGGATGTCCGGTCACAGTGTACATGTATATGCGTGGATGTCCGATCACAGTGTACATGTATATGCGTGGATGTCCGGTCACAGTGTACACGTATATGCGTGGATGTCCGGTCACAGTGTACACGTATATGCGTGGATGCCCGATCACAGTGTACATGTATATGCGTGGATGTCCGGTTACACTGTACATGTATATGCGTGGATGACCGTTCACAGTGTACATGTATATGTGTGGATATCCGATCACAGCGTACATGTATATGTGTGGTTGTCCGATCACAGTGTACATGTATATGCGTGGGTGTCCTGTCACAGAGTACATGTATATGCGTGGGTGTCCTGTCAAAGAGTACATTTATATGCGTGGGTGTCCAGTCACATTGTTCATATATACGCGTGGGTGTCCGATCACAGTGTACATGTATATGCGTGGTTGTCCGATCACAGTGTACATGTATATGCGTGGTTGTCCGATCACAGCGTACATGTATATGCGTGGTTGTCCGATCACAGTGTACATGTGTATGCGTGGGTGTCCTGTCACAGAGTACATGTATATGCGTGGGTGTCCGGTCACATTGTTCATATATACGCGTGGGTGTCCGATCACAGTGTACATGTATATGCGTTGGTATCCGGACACACTGTACATGTATATGTGTGGGTGTCCGGTCACAATGTACATGTATATACGTGGGTGTCATGTCTCAGCGTAAATGTATATTGGTGGTAGTCCGGTCACAATGTACATGTATATGTATGGGTGTCCGGTCACAGTGTACATGTAGGTGTCCGGTCACACTGTACATTTATATGCGTGGATGTCCGATCACACTGTACATGTATATGTGTGGGTGTCCAGTCACAGTGTATATGTATATGCTTGGGTGTCCGATCACACTGTACATGTATATGTGTGGGTGTCCGGTCACAGTGTACATGTATATGCGTGGGTGTCATGCCACAGCGTAAATGTATATTCGTGGATGTCCGGTCACAATGTACATGTATATGCGTGGGTGTCCGGTCACAATGTACATGTATCTGTATGAGTGTCCGGACACACTGTACATGTATATGCGTGAATGTCCGGTCACAGTGTACATGTATATGCGTGGATTTCCAGTCACACTGTACATGTATATTCGTGGATGGGCGATCACAGTTTACATGCTTTGTTATCTGGCCAAGCGTTAAAAGCCATTTTTAAGCTTGAAAAATGTTTATACAAATTCATTGACTTATCGCCAAAACATGTATTAGACCTATTCGATAAACTTATATATCCTATTCTGTCATATGGCTGTGAAGTATGGGGATTTGCCCAAGCCAATAGTATTGAACGTGTTCACACACAGTTTTGTAAAAAGTTGATGGGTGTTAAGAAATCGACGCAAAACGATTTTATTTATGGTGAGCTAGGTAGAAGTACATTAAAATGTAGACGTTTGTTCTCAATTATTAAATATTGGTTTAAAATTTTACAATCAGAGGATGTGAATTATATACGATTAATGTATGAAGATATGTTAAGTGATATTGGTGTAAATGCAGGCACCCAAAACTGGGCCAGCAAAGTCAGAGATCTTTTAAGTAATTATGGATTCTACCATGTTTGGTTTCATCAAAGCGTGGGTAACGTCAATGCATTCTTAACAATTTTTAAACAACGTTTGAAAGATGTTTTTATACAAGAATGGAATACAAGATTAATTGATTCATCCAGAGAGTTGTTTTACCGAAATATTTCAAATTTTGAGCTACAACCTTACTTAAATATTGTTAAGAGTAAATGCACACGTCTATCCATTTCAAAACTTCGTGTATCGTCGCATAGATTAGAAGTGGAAATGGGCAGATGGTCCAGAAATAGAGTTCATATAGATGAGAGACGATGTAGACATTGTAACATACTCGAAGACGAATACCATTTTGTTTTATGTTGTCCATTGTATAATGATTTACGTAAGAAATACGTGTCAAGTTTTTATTTCCAACGGCCAAGTATGTTCAAATTTTTAATGCTGTTAAAAAGTGAAAACAAAAGGGAAGTCTTTAATTTTGGATTGTTTATAGTCAAAGCATCTAAATTACGTAATGCATTATTATATAATAATTAAACTATATTTTCCTTCTCCCAAGTAAATCTTTTTTTCTTTATTTTTTCTTCTTAATTATGGATATGCACAAACACTGAAGCAATCTCTTTGTATGGTGATATTTGCTAAGATAAACTAATTTACTGTATGTATATTCTCAAAGGAATATTATTTAATAGTGTTCCAAATAGTATGTTTTAATAGACACAAATCCCTGTGGGATTTCATTATTTATATTTTGATGAATATATGTATTGATCATCAGTCATGTGACTCTATGTTTGTATAGTAAATATGTTGCCTCATGGGCCAATCTGACCTAATGGCATTTAGAAAATAAAAACTTCCAAACTTCCAAAACTTCCATGTATATTCGTGGATGTCAATACACAAACAGTTATATTCTTATTTGACGGTATCTCAAGTATTGTCAATACACAAACAGTTATATTCTTATTTGACGGTATTTCAAGTATTGTCAATGCACAAACAGTTATATTCTTATTTGACGATATCTCAAGTATTGTCAATGCACAAATAGTTATATTATTCTTTGACGGTATCTCGAGTATTGTCAATACACAAATAGTTATATTCTTCTTTGACGGTATCTCAAGTATTGTCAATGCACAAATAGTTATATTATTCTTTGACGGTATGTCGAATATTGTCAATACACAAATAGTTATATTATTCTTTGACGGTATCTCAAGTATTGTCAATGCACAAACAGTTATATTCTTCGTTGACGGTATCTCGAATATTGTCAATACACAAACAGTTATATTCTTCTTTGACGGTATCTCGAATATTGTCAATGCACAAACAGTTATATTCTTCTTTGACGGTATCTCGAGTATTGTCAATACACAAACAGTTATATTATTCTTTGACGGTATCTCGAGTATTGTCAATACACAAACTGTTATATTATTCTTTGACGGTATCTCAAGTATTGTCAATGCACAAACAGTCATATTCTTCGTTGACGGTATCTCGAATATTGTCAATACACAAACAGTTATATTCTTCTTTGACGGTATCTCGAATATTGTCAATGCACAAACAATTATATTCTTCTTTGACGGTATCTCGAGTATTGTCAATGCACAAACAGTTATATTCTTCTTTGACGGTATCTCGAGTATTGTCAATACACAAACAGTTATATTCTTCTTTGACGGTATCTCGACTAGTCAATACACTAACAGTTATATTCTTATTTGATGGTATCTCGAGTATTTTCAATGCACAAACAGTTATATTCTTCTTTGACGGTATCTCGAGTATTATCTATACACAAACAGTTATATTCTTCTTTGACGGTATCTCGAGTATTATCAATGCACAGACAGTTATATTATTCTTTGACGGTATCTCGAGTATTGTCAATGCACAAACAGTTATACTCTCCTTTGACGGTATCTCGAGTATTGTCAATACAGAAACAGTTATATTCTTCTTTGACGTGATCTTCTATGCATGTATGTACAGTTGAATAATTTGTTGTTATCTCGAACTTGTATATGAATAGACAGATGTATTCTTCTGTGACGGTGTCTCGAGTATTGTCAATATGCAAACAGTTAAATTATTCTTTGACGGTATCTCGAATATTGTCAATGCACTAACTGTTATATTCTTCTTTGACGTTTATATTATTCTTTGAAGGTATCTCGAGTATTGTCAATACACAAACAGTTATATTCTTCTTTGACGGTATGCCGAGTATTGTCAATACACAAACAGTTATACTATTCTTTGATGGTATCTCGGGTATTGCCAATACACAAACAGTTATATTCTTCTTTGACAGTATGTCGAGTATTGTCAATACACAAACAGTTATATTCTTCTTTGAAGGTATCTCGAGTATTGTCAATACACCAACAGTTATATTCTCCTTTGACGGTATGTCGAGTATTGTCAATACACAAACAGTTATATTATTCTTTGAAGGTATCTCGAGTATTGTCAAGACACAAACAGTTATATTCTTCTTTGAAAGTATCTCGACTATTGTCAATACACAAACAGTTATATTATTCTTTGACGGTATCTCGAGTATTGTCAATACACAAACAGTTATATTCTTCGTTGACGGTATCTCGAGTATTGTCAATACTCAAACAGTTATATTCTTCTTTGACGGTATCTCGAGTATTGTCAATACACAAACAGTTATATTATTCTCTGAAGGTATCTCGAGTATTGTCAATACACAAACAGTTATATTCTTCTTTGAAGGTATCTCGAGTATTGTCAATACACAAACAGTTATGTTCTTCTTTGAAGGTATCTCGAGTATTGTCAATGCACAAACAGTTACATTCTTCTTTGACGTTATCTCGAGTATTGTCAATAAACAAATATTATTATTATTTGTTGATGGTTTCTCGGGTTTGTCAATGCAAAAACTGTTATATTTTCTTTGACTGTATCTCGAGTATTGTCAATAAAAAAACAGTTATATTCTTCCTTGACTGTATCTCGAGTATTGTCAATGCACAAACAGTTCTATTCTTCTGTGACGGTATCTCGAGTATTGTTAATACACAAACAGTTATATTATTCTTTGACGGTATCTCGAGTATTGTTAATGCACCAACATTTATATTATTCTTTGAAGGTATCTCGAGTATTGTCAATACACAAACAGTTATATTTTTCTTTGAACGTATCTCGAGTATTGTCAATACAAAAACAGTTATATTATTCTTTGACGGTATCTCGAGTATTGTCAATGCACAAACAGTGATATTCATCTTTGACGGTATCTCGAGTATTGTCAATACAAAGAAATATAAAAAGATCGGACAGGGAAATTAGCATTCAAGGGGGGTCCCAAAGGGGGTGTGTGTTCACGTGATCACGTAAAATAAAAACAAGGATCACGTCTTCACGTTAAAATAGCAGAACTTTCACATTTCACGTTAAATGTGGATGAGCAGACGTGAAGCGCTATAGGCTCGAGCTTCTCTAGTACAATGTGTGGGTACAACATAAAAACAACAAAACAAAACCACATACAATCACACACACAAACTTGAGCCGTCAGATGTATTCTGAGGCTTTCAAATTGACAACAGCATTCTGGCATCTCATGTGGTATAAAAGTTATGACAAAAAGAGAACATTTCACATACCTGGGAGGAGGAGGAGGGACACTAAAAAGACTGAAAATGACTAAAAATTCACGTTTCACGTCACCATATCACGCGATCACGTTTTACCAAGACCAAAATCACGGATCACGCTGATATAATTTTCACGCAATCACGCAAAAATAGTGTTTGTTTCACGTGTCACGTTTTTAAAAACACCCCGATCACGTTTTCACGCAAAACCCCTTTGGGACCCTCTTCAAGGAGGACAGTCAACCATAAAACACAGAAACAAACACGCAAACAATCAAGAAGGCAAAAGCAATAATAAATGCAAACGACATCACAAACACAAAAGGGTTGACAATAGGGCTACCGCCTTGGAACGGTCAGTGGCAAAGTAGGCCACTGGGGGTTTAAACCGGTTCTAGGGTGCATCAAACCTCACACTTACCCTACTGTCATCCCATTAAAACACGACAGTGTAGATATAGAAATCCCCGCCATGATCTAATATTTTACCAACAAGGCAGCATCAATAGGCAATATAAGTAAAACACAAATATGCTCGTGTAAATATAATACAAAACAACAATAGCCTAGAAAGCCACAATGAAGGTACTCAATGACTTGGCAGAAGCCAGAGCAGTAAGAGTATAAACCATAAAGGGCACGACAAGTAAGATCATAGACAAACATCAAACGCCACCGTCCCAATGGGCTTTAGGTAGGCGTCATCATAGGGTCCACAGCCTGTCCGGTCATCGTACAATTAAAGAGGAAAGCATAGTGGAGAACTGTAAAAGGGTCCACCACCAAGCATGCAGTACGTTGCATAATGACAGGGTCATAACCTCTTTTGATAAACTTTTTAACAAGTTTAACAAAGATAGTATGAAAGTGATCATGACCAAGAATCTTACGAAGTTTATAAATCACATCACCATAGAAGTCAGGTTGTGATAGTCCTTGTCGCAGAAGAGTCCTTAAATTATTTTTATATTTGGATTATATTATATTGTCAATACACAAACAGTTATATTCTTCTTTGACGGTATCTCGAATATTTTCAATACACAAATAGTTGTATTCTTCTTTGACGGTATCTCGAGTATTGTCAATAGAAAAACAGTTATATTCTTCTTTGACTGTATCTCGAGTATTGTCAATGCACAAACAGTTCTATTCTTCTGTGACGGTATCTCGAATATTGTCAATACAAAAACAGTTATATTTTTCTTGGCGGTATCTCGAGTATTGTCAATACAAAAACAGTTATATTTTTCTTTGACGGTATCTCGAGTATTGTCAATACACACACTGTTATATTCTGTTTTGTCGTTATCTCGAGTATAAATGTTCTATGCATGTATGTACAGTTGAATAATTTGGTGGTATCTCGAACTTGTCTATGAACAGACACAGCTGTATTCTTCTGTGGCGGTGTCTCGAGTATTGTCAATACAGAAACAGTTATATTATTTTTTGACGGTATCTCGAGTATTGTTAATGCACAAACAGTTATATTCTTCTTTGACGGTATCGCGAGTATTGTCAACAGACAAACAGTTATATTATTCTTTGAAGGTATCTCGAGTATTGTCAATACACAAACAGTTATATTCTTCTTTGAAGGTATCTCGAGTATTGACAATACACAAACAGTTATATTCTTCTTTGACGGTATCTCGAGTTTTGTCAATACACAAACAGTTATATTCTTCTTTGAAGGTATCTCGAACCTCGTCAATGAACAGACAGCTGTATTCGTCTGTGACGGTGTCTCGAGTATTGTCTATGCATATACAACTTTATCTTTAGTTATAATTAAAGTATACCGTGACAGTAGTTCCAACCTAATTTTTATTTTTACATGGAACATTGTTTTGCCTTCTGCTTTACCACCTACAATAAAAACATTCAATATTAATTAGCGTGTCGTTTTATACAGGTCATTCCTAATTATTTCTATTTTTTTCTTGGATAATATCGTTTGCATCATTGTAACATGGTTTTATATTTCATTGCATGTTACTACATTCCACCCCTGAAGCCCCTCCCATTTCATTAGTCCCTTCAGCTCTGTGATCAATTACTGATTATTATGTACCTCCGTGGAAGTACTGTGCCAGTGGATCTCACTGCGCGAGAAATACGAGCGCTTGTGGACGGCAGAATGGGAAAAGAGTGCATCGTCATGTGTAAAGAAAGTCGAGGGCAGATCAGTGAAAGATCAAGGGTTAGTGGCAAAAGTACAAGAGAAATGCCAGGCACCCACGAAACAGGTGTGCAATTCAGTAACAGAGGTCATGAAAGCAGGCCTACAGGGAAAATGCAGGGCACCAATAAAAGATCGAGAGTCAGTGACAGAAATGGCTCAAATGTTTGAGGTAGAAGTACAAGGTATGAGCCATACAGAAGAGAGCAGACCCGAAATAGAACGAGAGTTTGAGTCAAAAGTAGGCAATATCAGCCGTAGCCAGTGCCCGTGAAAAAAATGTGTAGACCTGTAAATATGAACGAGTTGTTTACACAAGTTCCACAAGAGAACTGCCTAGTAACTTTACCAAAGAAAGAGGAGGGTAAACAGGCAGAAGTTCCGCATGAGGGATGTTGGGTGTCATTACCAAAGAAAGAGGAGGACAGATTATCACAAGTTCCACAAGAGAACTGCAGCGTGAAATTAGCAAAGAAAGAGCATATAAGACAATCTGAAGATGCGCATGAGATACTCGGCATGAATTTACCAAAGAAAGAGGAGAACGGCCGCAAAAGAACTGTCGGGTGCCGTTTCCAAAGAAAGAGGAGGACAGATTAGCAGAAGTGGTACCAGAGAAATGCCGGGTGCCATTTCCAAAGAAAGCGGAGGACATATTAGCACACATATTGGAAGGGAATAGTTGGGTGCGATTCCCAAAATACGAGGACAGCAGAGTAATAAATAGAAAGCGACCGGCACCACACGAGGAGCAAAATCTGTGTAAATGCCAAAGAAGAAGAGACTAGTTTGGAGAAAGGAAGGCAGATTAGCAAACGAATCGCAAAGTAACTGCCGGGCAACTTTTACAGGGAATGATGATAGCAAAGAAGTAAATAGAAAGCGACCAGCACCACATGAGAAGCAAGTCTGTGTAGAAATCCCAGAGAAGAAATGCCAAATAATGAGGAGAGCAGCGTAGTAAATAGCAAGCGATCAGCAGCAGGCGAGAAGCAAGTCTGTGCGGATTCACCAAAGAAGAAATTCCAGTTTACAAAAATAGTTTGGGGTTTGTAGACATTACTTATCTAAAAGACATTACTTATCTAAAAGACAATCAATAATCTGTTTATAAAAAAACAAGCGATATATGTGTTAGAAAAAACACAAAAAAATCAAAGTAATGGAGTTGTTTCATGTATATATTAAGAAAAATAAAACTATTAATTAAACATTAATGAAACAGCTACTTATCTCTCATGTATGTGTCCCTTTTCATATTCACGAAATTCAAATAAAGTGATAAGGTTGCTGTAGAAATTTGGTGAGACCAATACAGCAAGTAAACCAGAAGACTCTCTTATTGAGAAGAGAGAGAGAGAGAGATGCACACAGGAATCAGGCAGTAGTGCCTTACTTTTAATTTCGATTATTAGTACATACGCTATGGTTCTTGAATGTGCTCGGAGGAAAGTCTCGGATTTACGGGCCTTGGGGAGTGTCTCCTAAAAATACATCTGACCCAATAATTTATGCCATTGACCAAATCTCATCGAAATTCATAATGCGCTTGCAGAAGAGATATCCTTAAATGCCAGTAGAACTGATGCAATGGCGATTTGTCCGTCGTCCGCTCGTCCTCTGGTTTTTTTAAATGACGTTTCCTCTGAAGCCATCCATTTGAACACCATTTTACATATACAGTCCTTTGATTTAGGTAAACGTGAGATTAAGATGGCCGCCGTTTCAGCTCCCATGTGTATTGATATACCCGTGTTAAGAGACCAGTTTACTTGTCCATGTAGTGTTCGCTTAATACATAAATGTATAAACATTGAATATATTTGTATTCTGCATTCCGTTGGTTCTGGCTCCAAGTTCACAAACAAACCTATGTCATATGTCATGCTCAAGCGCAAATCTAAAATTGTTTAAATCAAATTTAATTGACTTGGAATTACTTGAAACCTTCCACAAGCTAAGAGAATCAAACATTACAACTGTTTTTGAACGTTTTCCTATGAAAAACATTAATTAATAAACAAAGTTATAGCTACAAGAAATATTTGAGTTTTGAGTTTTAGCTTGAAATGGTACTTACGTTTGTTCGTGAACACGGGGCCTGCATTTTGTACTACCTATAGGCATGATTATTGACACAAAATCGTATCACTGGATTCAACGTCTTTTATCTGGTACCATGTGCTCTGTGGTGACATGCAATGGAGCAACTTGTTAAGGGAGGCCGTACTGTAAACCTTAAAGTAGCTATCCCGCCAACAACAGCCAACTTTTACAAACATACGTACACCATTTCTAAACCTACTGATGTAGAGGTATATATATGACTTACATATTTTGAGAATCCAAACTCTGTAAAAAAACAACAATATAGACGGCTTTAACTAGCCAGACCAAACCCCAAAACTGGAGCGTTGAATTAAGAGTTACCAACTCATAATTCATTTTGCGCATATTCAATCACAGGTATTTTAAGAACCCGTGAACAATTATATACTTTTAATCAGCACATATATATTAGCATATGGCCTGAACACCTGGATAGTTTTGATTAACATTTTTATAGTGTAATTTTGTCTTATTTGGCGGGTTAGTTCGGGTTTAAATAAAACATTTGTGAATGTCTTTTTAGCATGTATATACATTTAGCAGTATTCGCATTAAATTATTCATATTTAGCTCGTCTGCACAGAACTTGATGACAAACAGAAAAGACGGAAGTTGTAAATAAAAGAAAATAATTCTTACTAGTATTTCTAATTGGTCCATTTTTTGTTTAGTCTTGCATACATGAAAGGAAAACAATTTCAAACTTGAACAAAGTCGATGCTGCGCCCTGGACATATATACTCACTACGCTGTCATGTACATATCGTAGGCAACCAGTGTGCCAAATATGAAACCCCTACTTCAATTGACGTAGAATGAGTTCAGGTTACAATGAAACAATAAAAATGCAAAGAAATTTCATTAAACAATTTGAAAACTGGTTGTAATATTCATTTTTGTGAATTTGACCTTGACCCCTGAACCCAGGCGTTAACCCCTAAATTCGAAATCGTCCGTTGTCCGCTATACATCTTAGGCAACAACTGTGCCAGATATGAACACAGTCCTTCAACTGATGTAGGAGGGGTTTGTGTTTCGAGTAAATATTGCAAATGCATGCTGACCCCTTATGACCATAAGTCCCCTTCCCTGGGGAGGAGAATCCGTGCATAAAATCATTGCTGTTTTAAAGTAGAATACCGTTTAAGCCAACAGCACTAGTTAATACAATAACTTATAATACCTCTCATAAACATACTCAATAATACCGAGTCTGCCATTTTCCCAATCTCTCCCAGAGGTCAATGAAATGGCCTCTGGGAGAGAGGCCATTTCATTGACCTCTGTCAGCTTCTAAGAAAGTAGCATGCAATCACATGATAATTTGTCACATGACCATAGCTAAAATATCAAAATGGCGAACAGAACTTCAACACCGTGACACTATCGGTTGCTGATTGACAGTTAAACAATCGAAAGAAACACGGCTTATTTTCTACATTTTGATAAATTTTAGGTTAGCAATTTAATTTGAGGTAGATTTAAGATGTAAATGTGATACTGTAAAGTGCTGGTAAGCAAAACGCTGTACTGTAACCGTATGGGAACGATTTGGTGGTGCCTATTTGTGATGTTTTGACGGCGTAGTGATAGGCCAAAGTACAAACCTTTATTCTCCCTCAATATAATTGTGAGCATAATTTACTGTATGTTTAAAACATTCAAGCGTAATTTAAACATTTCATATAAAGTTAATTCAGAAAAAATATCAGTGCCATCAAGAAATTTTGCATTTCCATTGTTTTTCATCGTTTGCCAAAATTCTTGGTATTTGCTGAGATGTTGACAGATGTGTATGTGTATGCAAGGAACGACAACTCTGGGTAGAGATTGCCATTTTCCTGTGTACGTGCTAATAACCAAGCCACGTAGGGTTGTACATCCCATTGCCAAACATCATCATCATCATCTTCGTCTTCATCATCAGCATCATCATCATCATTAGCATCGTCCTAATCATCATCATCATCATCATCATCATCATCATCATCATCATCATCATCATTAGCATCGTCATAATCATCGTCGTCATCGTTGTCGTCATAATCATCAACATCACACTATTGTTATCACCATCATCTCTGTCACCACCGCGCGACATTCGACACGCGTACGCCAAAGGGGAATAAACATGATAAAGTAATATAAAGGGGAATAAACGTTTTAGTACTCGTGTGGGTGGAGTAACGTAGTTGTTTCTCTTTAATTAGCTGCCGATATATTTCTGAATGGCGGATAACAACGAAACGTCATACACTTAATTGGTGGCAAATAATATCAAAAGATGCATGACAAAGGTGTGATTCTAAACTGACGAAAAGATTTTATTTGAACGTTCGTTAAATGGTTACTAAAAATGTCAATATTTGCTGAATTTGTCAATGTGTTAATTTATCCTGGATTTTTCATAATTCTGTTAATCTCGTTGTACTACTGTCGTGATGTCCCATGCAATTATATGGAATATATGTAAATATATTTTTTTTATGCATTGACTATTTCTTGTTTTAATTCGTATATCTGTTTGATCATTTTTTAACCAATTAACTTGCCAAATTTCGTGAAAAACAGCGAAGGCATTGAATATTTTTAAATTTCTGTTGCGTCACAGCCGCCTGATTTACAGTCCTTGACTATAACTACCAAATAAAAGAAACACGCCCTACCTAAATGGTATCTCTGCTTTTGTCACATTGTTTTAATATAAAATGAATTTGATGTCAAAACGTTTATGGTTGGTGTGATGGGGGTAGCAGAAGCTGTCTACGTAGACGATGGCTTAACAGTTTAATAATTGATTTATAGTATCGTGTGTCGTTTGTTTTATTTCAGTTATGCCGCCAGAAACAAGTCATTAAACATGAGATGTAATGTTGCCTTTTATGAATGTTAATTAGTCACTGAGCCGGTATGGTATTAATTAGTAATTTACGGCGTCCAACAGACAGAAATAAGTGTCCACTTAAAAGTGAAAACTTAAAAGTGCGAAATTGTCATATTCCTGTTATCTTCGTATACACGTCGTATTATGTGCAGGTAAACAAACCAACGGAAAGAAACGATACATTTGGAAATTGTCGAACTGCACATTACAAGATAAATTTGCAGTTTTGATTATTCATAACTTTCGCATCCGGGCATTAATTACACATTTCCGACTGCTGAGATATTCAGCAGGTGCAACAAAAAAGTGTTTACTCGGACTTTATCTTCAATCTCTATATGAAAAATCTATATTTGACCGTAATTCAAAATAATGTATTCACATTGGTGTTTTAAACAATACATCAACGAAAGAAGATAGCTGAACACACAAAACATATCAAGCATTTAATATAATTATCACTACAAATTAATAGGTGGTTTTAGTCCGGTATGGTTCCCGTTAGGTGCTCCAGTGTTTTGATATCGTTCACTTCTGTTTGTTTTGTGGTTCCAGTCCAGTATGGTTCCCGGGTAGAATTGCTGCAGCGTTGTGATATCGGTCACTGCTGTTGATAGGTGGTTCCAATCCTAAGTTTGTCCCGGGTAGAATTAATAGTGCAGTGCAGTGTGGAACCCCTCCAGCGTTGTGATATATATCCTTGTTGTTGGTAGGTGGTCGCAGTCCTGTATGGTTCCCGAGTATAATAAGTACACCGTGGAAACGCTTCCAGCCTTGTAACAGCGTTCACCTCTGTTGGTAGGTGGTTCCAGTACTGAATGGTTCCCAGGCAGCATTAGTACTACTGTAATAGCGGTTACTGCTGTTGGTAAGTGGTTTCAGTACTGAGTGGTTCCCGGGCAGCGTTAGTACTACTGTAATAGCGGTCACTGCTGTTGGTAGGTGGTTCCTGTACTGAATGGTTCCCGGACAGCATTAGTTCTACTGTAATAGCGGCCACTGCTGTTGGTAGGTGGTTACAGTACTGAATGGTTCCCGGGCAGCATTAATGCTACAGCATTGTAATAGCGGTCATTGCTGTTGGCAGATGGTTTTAGTACTGAATGGTTCCCAAGCATTAGTGCTACAGCATTGTAATAGCGGTCACTGCTGTTGGCAGGTGGCTCCAGTACTGAATGGTTCCCGGGCAGCATTAGTGCTACAGCGTTGTAATAGCGGTCACTGCTGTTGGAAGGTGGTTTCAGTACTGAATTATTCCCGGGCAGCATTAGTGCTACAGCGTTGTAATAACGGTCACTGCTGTTCGTAGACGGTTGTTAAATGCAAAAATTGCCTAACTCTTTTCCGGGTATAATAAGTGCTGCGTGGACCCCTCCATCGTGGTGATATCGGTCACTGTTATTCGTAGGTCGTTGCGGGCCTGTATGGTTCCCGGTAGAACTAGTGCTTCAGCATTGTGATTTCAGTCACTAGTACTGCTTTGGTAAATGGTTCCAGTCCTGGCAGGTTCCAGGGGATAATTAGTGCAGCGCGGAACCTCTCCAGCGTTGTGATATCATTTATTGCTGTTTGTATGTGGTTCCAGTAATGTTTGGTTCCCTGGGATAATTCAGATATGTTCAGAAGTTGTTTTTCAATATAACTGCGTTTTAAACTGGTACGTGGGTATGCTAAAATGTAACCCCAGGTTAAGCCCTAGTTAAAACCATTTGATTTAATCAAACTTGGTAGAGGATCATAAGCTTTTGCGACATGCACATATTAGACCTTTAGCTCTTGTAGTTTCATAGAAGATGGGTTAATGATGTTCCTATATAAGCTGCAAAACTGTGACTCCCGGGGCTGTGACAGATTTTACCATAAGGGTCACTTATTTGAACCAGCTTGTTAGAAGACCATCACCGTATGCTACATGCAATATATGAAAGTTCTATACCTTGTGTTTCAGAAAAGAAGATGCTTTGAGTTTTCCGCTATATAAGTCTACGTAAAACATGTGACCCCTGCATCGGGGCAAAATTTGAACACATTGTCACCATTTGAACAACATTTCTTATAATTAATATTTATACCTGAACAAATGCAAGTTGTAGAAAAAATAACATTGGTGGAGGAAGACCCCAGGTGCCCCTCCGGGCAATTTTCGTGCACGGGCGGGCACCTGGGTAGAACCACCGACGTTCCGCAAGCCAGCTGGATAGCTTCCTCAGATAAAGATTCCTAGTATCTAACTTGAAATATAACATACTCAGTTTTCAAGTAAAATGTGTTATTACACTATTCTCAAATAAGTTTTCTAATGCTAACAAGTTAGAAACCCTTTTCTAAATTTTCAGAACTATAAGAAATAGAAACCGTGAAAAGTTGAAGAGTTATGTATTTGTATTAAATGCATTCGAGTAACGTCATATGCCTTCGCTGAAAAAGCAATACCCAATTTGTCAATTACCCTAACAACACTTTTCCTCCAATTTAAATCTGTATTCATCAGATTACTAGATTTATACACTCGAAATCCAAATTCAAACAAACAAACAAACAAAAATCGCCACGTTTTACACAGATATCATTCTTACATATTCTGCAGCTGCCTAGGCTAGATGCATATCATTAGATCACGCTCGTTTTTGTTTTATGGATATGACTCCGAGGCCCCCAACGAGAGTGTTTGAAACCAGAGTCTGTCGATCATATATTCTTACTTGATAGACAGGGCGTCGTATAAAATGTAAGTGATACTTTTTAAAAATGATTCTTCAAATGAGGATAATGTTCACTTATGTATTCATAAACATATGTGTTATATTACATTATAAAAAATGATGTCCGTAAGAAGATATACTTAACGGAACTTCAAACGCCCCTATAGTTATATTTAAAAAAAAAATGTTTTCGTTTCCTTGTCATTAAAATTCGTATACGTATGTACATTTGAACTGTATTTCAATATTACTGCACAATAATTGCGTTCGGTTTATTTTCGGATGAGCTAATTTTAAACCTAGTGCACACGTGCACCTAGATTTATTTCATTCAAATGACCAATGTCTATTTAAATTGATTGGAATTCGAAAAGTTATACTACGGTGCATTATAATTTCTGTTAGTATAGTAGCTTGCAAAGCCGTTGACATCAAGTCAACTTTCAATTTTAGAAATAACTTCAATTTAACATTTATATTCAATATGGTTTCATATAGACGTATGCATGGCGAATTACCTGTGGATACGCCTCTCTTTGTATTTACTGTTTTCCTATTAACGCTGAGTGATATTTTTCAAATTATGCATGCAGGTGTTCCGTTAAGCAAATGCAAATGTAAACCTATTCCTGATTGGTGAATGTGTACAGATCCACTTTGATAAGAGGAGTGTAGTTAACTTCACTTTCCCTAAAATCTGAAAGTCAAATAAAACGTACCTGCACGTCATTGAAATGACCAAAGTCTCGCGCGTGCGACCAAAGTCTCGCGGTATTTACTTATAAAATCTGTTATCTTGTCGACGATCGTTTCGCACCTGTCCTCGATGAATGACTTTATGGGCAATTTATCAAGTAGGCACGCGACCTGTCAGTATATATTACTTAATAATTCCATACACATTTTGGTAAAGGTACGTAATACTTTACAAGTCGTTTGTTCGTAGTTTACTAATTTGCATTCCGTCGACTTTTCACCTTAACTTACACAAGTCATTAATACAAATGCATACTTTAGTATACACGTTTATGCACACCCCAAGTGCACCGTCGGAATATGATCCAATGATATTGATCGAGATGTTGCGAATGACCTCAAGTATAGAAGATGGACAATCGTCCTTCGGGTGTGTACGTTAACCCATGGGTCACATGCATTGAATTCGTCTCCTTCAGCATGTAAAGGTACCAGCGCAGCGGCATATATTCGATAATTCATCACTCATTTTTTTTATCTAAGTATTTTTTCCTTTAAGAGTCATGTCTAAAGGGACATCTTATCATTCATCTCATCTCCCTCTGAGGTTGCTGTCCCTATTTAATCAGATATGATAGGTCAACGTGACGTTAAACCCCGTTTAGGTTCTTTAGTCTTGTTATCAAGTTGTATATGGTGACTGTACTCATCACTCCATCTGTATATACGTCTTCATAAAAAGTAGTTATGGCCACCGCACTCATCACTTGTCTGTATATAAGTCTTTATAACAACATGTGTATGACCACCGCACTCAACACTCCCTCTGTATATAAGCCGTCATAACAAACAGTGTATGGCCGCCGCATTCATCACTCCCTCTTCATATAAATCTTCATAACAATCAGTGTATACGCATCACCCCCTCGGTATATAAGTGTTCATAACAAGTAATGTATGGCCACCGCACTCATCACTCCATCGGTATGAACGTCTTCATAACAAACAATGTATGACCACCGCAATCATCACTCCCTCGGTATATAAGTGTTCATAACAAATAATGTATGACCACCGCACTCATTACTCCCTATATAATGTATATAAGCATTTTAACATGTAGGTGTATACCACTGCACTCACTACTCCCTCTGTATGTAAGCCTTCTTAACAAGTAGTGTATGACTATCGCACTCACCACTCACTCTGCGTATAAGCCCTTTTAACATGTAGTGTATGGTCACCGCACTCATCATCCCTCTGTATATAAATCCTCATAGCAAGTATTGTATGGCCATCGCACTCATCATCCATATGTATATAAGTCTTCATAGCAAGTATTGTATGGCCATCGCACTCATCATCCATATGTATATAAGTCTTCATAGCAAGTATTGTATGGCCATCGCACTCATCATCCATATGTATATAAGTCTTCAAAGCAAGTATTGTATGGCCATCGCACTCATCATCCATATGTATATAAGTCTTCATAGCAAGTATTGTATGGCCATCGCACTCATCATCCATATGTATATAAGTCTTCAAAGCAAGTATTGTATGGCCATCGCACTCATCATCCGTCTGTATATAAGTCTTCATAGCAAGTATTGTATGGCCATCGCACTCATCATCCATATGTATATAAGTCTTCATAGCAAGTATTGTATGGCCATCGCACTCATCATCCATATGTATATAAGTCTTCATAGCAAGTATTGTATGGCCATCGCACTCATCATCCATATGTATATAAGTCTTCATAGCAAGTATTGTATGGCCATCGCACTCATCATCCGTCTGTATATAGGTATTCATAATAAGTAGTGCATGACCACTGCACTCCATATACATCTTCATAACAAATAGAGTATGGCCACCGCACTCATCATTTCCTTTTAAAATAAGTCTTCATAAAACGTTGTGAATAACCACCGCACTCATCACTTCCGTTTAAAATAAGTCTTAATAACAAGTTGTGTATGGCAACTGCACTCATCGCACCCTCTTCATATATATCTTCATTCCAAATAGTTCATGGCCACCGCAATCAAAACACTCCCTCTGTATACAAGCCTTTTTAACATGTAGTGTATGGCCACCGCAATCACCACGCCCGCTGTATATACGTCTTCACAACATTTAGTGCATGGCCACCGCACTCATCCCACCCCCTCTGTGTATAAGCCTTTTTAACATGTATTGTATGTCCACTGCACTCACCAATGCCTCTGTATAAACCGTTTTAACATGTGGTGTATGGCCAACGCACTCACCACTCCCTCGGTATATAAGCCTTTATAACAAGCAGTGTATGGCCGCGTCACTCATCACTCCCACTGTATATAAGTTTTCATAACAAGCAGTGTATGACCACTGTACTCATCACACACTCTTCATATAAATCTTCAATACAAATAGGGTATGGCCACCACACTCACCACGCCATATGTATATAGCATGTTTAACATGTAGTGTATGGCCACCGCACACACCACTCCCTCTGTATATCAGCCTAGTTCAGATTTTATTGTACCTATACCTTTAGGACGTCCTATCGATTTTGTGGAAAAGGACTATAAACCTTAGAACTGCACACACACACTCTGTATATAAGCGTTTTTAACATGTTGTGTATGGCAACCGCACTCACAACTCCCTACATTTATAAGCAATTTTAACATGGCGTGTATGGCCACCGCACTCACCACTCCTTCTGTATATAAGCCTTCTTAACAAATAGTGTATGGCCACCGCACTCAATCACTCCCTCTGTATATAAGTCTTCATAAAATGTAGTGTATGACCACAGCACTCATCCCACTCCCTCTGTAGTGTATGGTCACCGCACTCATCATCCCTCTGTATATAAATCCTCATAAGAAGTAATGTATGATCATCGCACTCATCATCCATATGTATATAAGTCTTCAAAGCAAGTATTGTATGGCCATCGCACTCATCATCCATATGTATATAAGTCTTCATAACAAGTAGTGCATGACCACTGCACTCCATATACATCTTCATAACAAATAGTGTATGGCCACCGCACCATCATTTCCTTTTAAAATAAGTCTTCATAAAACGTTGTGAATAACCACCTCACTCATTACTTCCTCTGTATACACGCCTTCATAACAAGTAGTGTATGGCCATTGCACTCATCACTTCCGTTTAAAATAAGTCTTAATAACAAGTTGTGTATGGCAACTGCACTCATCGCACCCTCTTCATATATATCTTCATTACAAATAGTTCATGGCCACCGCAATCAAAACACTCCCTCTGTATACAAGCCTTTTTAACATGTAGTGTATGGCCACCGCAATCACCACGCCCGCTGTATATACGTCTTCACAACATTTAGTGCATGGCCACCGCACTCATCCCACTCCCTCTGTGTATAAGCCTTTTTAACATGTATTGTATGGCCAACGCACTCACCACTGCCTCTGTATAAACCTTTTTAACATGTGGTGTATGGCCAACGCACTCACCACTCCCTCGGTATATAAGCCTTTAAAACAAGCAGTGTATGGCCGCGTCACTCATCACTCCCAATGTATATAAGTTTTCATAAAATGTAGTGTATGACCACAGCACTCATCCCACTCCCTCTGTATATAGTCCTTATTAACATGTAGTGTATGGCCATCGCACTCACCTCTACCTCTGTATATATGCCTTTTAAACATGTACTGCATGGCCACCGCACTCACCGCTCACTCTGTATTTAAGCATTCTTAACAATTAGTATATGGCCACCGCACTCATCACTCCCTCTGTATATATGCCTTCTTAACAAGTAGTTTTTGGCCACCGCTATCACCACTCCCTCTGTATATAAGCCTTTATAACATGTAGTGTATGGCCACCGGACTCACCACTCCCTCTCTCTATAAGCCTATTTAACAAGTAGTTTATGTCCACCTCACTCACCACTCCTTCTGTATATTAGCCTTTTTAACATGTAGTGTATGGCCACCGGACTCACCACTCCCTCTGCATATAAGCCTTGTTAACACGTAGTGTATGGCCACCGCACTCATCACTCCCTCTTTATATAAGCCTTCTTAATAAATAGTTTATGTCCACCGCTCTCACCACTCCCTCTGTATATAAGCCTTTATAACATGTAGTGTATAGCCACCGCACTCATCACTTCCTTTTAAAATAAGTCTTCATAAAACGTTGTGAATGGCTACCGCATTCATTACTTCCTCCGTATACACACCATCATAACAAGTAGTGTATGGCCACCGCACTGATCACTTCCTTTTAAAAATAAATCTTCAAAACAAGATTTATATGGCCACCGTACTCATTACTCCCTCTCTATATACGCCTTCATAAAAAGCAGTGAATGGCCACCGCACTCACCACTCCCTCTGTATGTAAGCCTTTTTATCATGTAGTGTATGGCCACCGCACTCACCACTCCCTCTGTTTATAAGCCTTTTTAACTTATAGTGTATGGCCACCGCAATCACCACTCCCTATTCATATAAATCTTTATAACAAGTAGTGTATGGCCACCGCACACATCACTGCCACTGTATATAAGACTTTTTAACATGTAGTGTATACTACCGCACTCACTACTCCCTCTGTATGTAAGCCTTCTTAACAAGTAGTGTATGACCATCGCACTCACCACTCCCTCAGTATGTAAGCCTTCTTAACAAGTAGTGTATGTCCACCGCACTAACCACTCCCTCAGTATTTAAGCCTTCTTAACAAGTAGTGTATGGCCATCGCACTCACCACTCCCTCGGTATATAAGCTTTCATAACAAGGACTGAAAGTCACCGCACTCACCACTCCCTTTGTATATAAGCCTTTCTATGATCAACGCACTCATCACTCCCTCGGTATATAAGCTTTCATAACAAGGACTGAAAGTTATCGCACTCACCACTCCCTTTGTATATAAGCCTTTATATGATCAACGCACTCACCACTCCCTCTGTATATAAGCCTTCTTAACATGTAGTGTATGGCCACCGCCGCACTCACCACTCCCTCTGTATATAAGCATTTTTAACATGTAGTGTATGGCCACCGCACTCACCACTCCCTCTGCATATAAGCCTGTTTCACATGTAGTATATGGCCCTTACCAATCCCTCTGTATATAAGCCTTCTTAACAAGTAGTGTATGGCCACCGCACTCACCACTCCCTCGGTATATAAGCTTTCATAACAAGGACTGAAAGTTACCGCACTCACCACTCCCTTTGTATATAAGCCTTTATATGATCAACGCACTCACCACTCCCTCTGTCTATAAGCCTTCTTAACATGTACTGTATGGCCACCGCCGCACTCACCACTCCCTCTGTATATAAGCATTTTTAACATGTAGTGTATGGCCACCGCACTCACCACTCCCTCTGCATATAAGCCTGTTTCACAAGTAGTATATGGCCCTTACCAATCCCTCTGTATATAAGCCTTCTTAACAAGCAGTGTATGGCCACCGCAATTACCACTCCCTCTCTATATAAGCCTTTTTAACATGTAGTGTATGGCCACCGCACTCACCGCTCCCTCTGTATAAAAGCTTTTTTAAACGTGTAGTGTATGGCCACCGCCGCACTGACCATTCCCTATGTATATAAATACTAAAAAGTTGATCCGTTGGAAGCAGTGTATGGTCACCGCACTCACCACTACCTCTGTATGTAAGCCTTCTTAACAAGTAGTGTATGGCCACCGCACTCACCACTCCCTCTGTATGTAAGCCTTCTAAACAAGTAGTGTATGGTCACCGCACTCACCACTACCTCGGTTTATAAGCTTTCATAACAATCACTGTAAGCCACCGCACTCATCACTCCCTCTGTATATAAGCCTTTTTAATATGCAGTGTATGGCCACCGCACTCACCACACCCTAGATATGTATATAAGCCTTCTTAACATGTAGTGTATGGCCACCGCCGCACTGACCACCCCTATGTTATAAGCCTTCTTAACATGTAGTGTATGGCCACCGCCGCACTCACCACTCCCTCTGTATATAAGCATTTTTAACATGTAGTGTATGGCCACCGCACTCACCACTCCCTCTGCATATAAGCCTGTTTCACATGTAGTATCTTAACATGTAGTGTATGACCACCGCACTCACCACTCCCTCGGTATATAAGCTTTCATAACAAGCGGTGTATGGCCACCGCACTCACCACTCTCTCTGTATATAAACCTTTTTAACATGTAGTGTTTGGCCAGCGCACTCACCACTCCCTCTGTATATAAGCCCTTTTAAACATGTAGTGTTTGGCCACCGCACTCACCACTCCCTCCGTATATAAGCCTTCTTAACAAGTAGTGTATGGCCACCGCACTCACCACTCCCTCTGTATATAAGCCTTTTTAGCATGGAGTGTCTGGCCACCGCACTCACCTCTCCCTCTGTATATACGCCTCTTTAGCATATAATGTATGGCCACCGCACTCACCACTCCATACATAACTTTATAAGTTGTCCTATGAACATTGCAATCATCAAGTTGAATCCGTTGTAGTTGCATTCTGCAGACACAGACATAATATCTTTGTTTGTCAATTGAACGTATTCAAATACGCACAAAACTAATACGTTCTTACTTCAGTAATTATTTAGCTTCTCTCCCTACCTCAATACAAATCGTGAAGGAAGGAAGAAACTGCCTATACAAAAATATATTAAATATTTGTTTAGTAACAATATATTGGCCATGCATTCCCTCTTCGTGCATCTCGTTTGTTCAATGCAAGAAAAACACTCTTCTTTTCTTTTTTTTATAGATTTATAATATGTAAATGATGTAAAACAATTCCGCAGATACCAAAACCCTCTTTGTTACAAAACGTCGGTTATACTTTCACCAAAATCACGCAAGCTTAACCTCGAGAGATATTATGTTGTACTTTTAAAAAAAAAAAGAAGAAATAAAAAGAAGACGTATGTAAATAAACGCCCACGCGCTCCCTAAAAAGTGTCAATATCAAAGCAGATCCCCACAACGTGAACTGGTGCTTTCTACTCAGACGGAAATAATTCTACTCAGAAGGATTTCGGATCCTTAGGTTAAGTTCACCAATTGCAAGTATTGTTTTACACACGAGTGAAAACATTAAACATTTCGGCACACGTTTATAACAGATGCGCCATAAATAACCATTAGATCTCGAGTAAAGATTTCGGCACATTAAAGGTAATTTGTCATGTTTTCGAGATTCTGTTGAGCAAACTTGACAAGGATTATATTGTCATTTAAGAAAAATAAATTGCTATAAAATGTACAATACTCACGTATACAGTATGAGTGGGGACAGCTTTATCCGTGCACTGTTGTCAAATTCTAAACAAAAACTATCAATGTACGACCAGGTGACCAAACCCGTTTACCGTGCGTCCCGTGCTGTAATTTTATTTGCCGTAATATAAATGTCTAGCAGTTATGTTTGTTTGAATGGTGTTTTACGACATTTTTAGCACATGTTAGGCCATATATGACGGTCAATTTGTTTGTGGTAGAGGCAGATCACCCCGTTTTCATGGGAGGAACCTGTACTGTATACCTCCCGCCATCCGTAAGAAACACTCTTGCGGTTACTTTTTTAAAAGTTTAACCTTACGTCGCTGCAGGTGTGAGATAATGAAAAAGGAAATACTATAAAATATTAAATTATTAAGTATGCATATTGGTTTGAATTATCATATCAATTGATGTATAAATACTAACATATAACTTGCGGGGAGTTTAATAAAGCCATGTAATAAATATCATATACACTAGTGTAATAAATATGCAAATGAAGATCGAATAATCTTGGAATTACCTCGTCGATTTCCGTAACCAGTAAAACTACCTGATTACGGAAATGGACGATGCAGTTCTGATTGCTTGATGTGGCACGAAGACGACCGGAGCAACATACGAAGTCGATATAAATTAGGGATGCACGTTATTATGTGGACCTTTTGTAGTTATTTGATATATTTGATATATAGAATTTCACATTCGTACTGATTTTATATTGAATTTATACAACTCGTATAATAAATTCAATATTAAACAGGTACTCTTTAAGGATCTTTGTTTTATATATATTCAGGTATATATCTCTAATATTCGATTATATTGTTCCCCGTAACAGCCGAGCGTCGGTTATATTCTGTATACATATCAGTGGATTTATTTGTCGCCTCACGTTTACATCAACTATTAAAGTTAAATATATCTCCAAACTCTATAGATACAATACAAACGGCTTTACCAGCCAAGCCAAACCCCAGATATGTCGATTAAGAGTTCCCAACTCATAATTCATTTTACGTATATTCAGTCACGGGTATTTTAAGAACCAATGAATAAAACTATAAGTTTAATCGGCACATATGCATTATTATGTGACCTGAACACCTGGGTAGAGTTTGATAAACGGTTTTAATGTTGCCGTTATTTGACAGGCTAGTTTCTTTAATCAAGTGTACATGCAAATTACATTTGGTAATAATACTGTTTATTACATTTGTTAATAATACATACTGTTTATTACTTTTGTTAATAATACATACTGTTTTTTACATTTGTTAATAATACATACTGTTTATTACATTTGTTGATAATACATACTGTTTATTACTTTTGTTAATAATACATACTGTTTATTACATTTGTTAATAATACATACTGTTTATTACATTTGTTGATAATACATACTGTTTATTACTTTTGTTAATAATACATACTGTTTATTACATTTGTTAATAATACATACTGTTTATTGCATTTGTTAATAATACATACTGTTTATTACTTTTGTTGATAATACATACGGTTTATTACATTTGTTGATAATACATAGTGTTTATTACATTTGTTGATAATACATACTGTTTATTACATTTGTTGATAATACATACTGTTTATTACATTTGCTAATAATACATACTGTTTATTACATTTGTTGATAATACATACTGTTTATTACTTTTGTTAATAATACATACTGTTTATTACATTTGTTGATAATACATACTGTTTATTACATTTGTTAATAATACATACTGTTTATTACATTTGCTAATAATGCATACTGTTTATTACATTTGTTGATAATACATACTGTTTATTACATTTGCTAATAATACATACTGTTTATAACATTTGTTGATAATACATACTGTTTATTACTTTTGTTAATAATGCATACTGTTTATTACATTTGTTGATAATACATACTGTTTATTACATTTGTTGATAATACATACTGTTTATTACATTTGCTAATAATACATACTGTTTATTACATTTGTTGATAATACATACTGTTTATTACTTTTGATAATAATACATACTGTTTATTACTTTTGTTAATAAATTCTCCTGGGAAGAAAAACAAACGTGTATGTGTGTGTTATTGTCTTTTTTGCAGCCATCGTGAATTGAACTTCGAGTTACCGACTCCATAATCATGCATGTTCAAATGCGGACGAATAATTTAATCGTGTGTTCCTTAATGTATGCGTTTAATAGGCAAATGTGCATTATATTATAAACAATTGAATTGAATTGGTTTTATAGTCGCACCAACAACTAAGGTCATATGGCGACTTTTCCAGCTTCCATTGGTGGAAGAAGACGCCAGGTGCCCAGACGTCCCATATTATCAACACATAGCATGGAGTAAATTTGGTACTGCTTTATATATTCGCTTGTTTCATTCACCCCGACATTTGCCGTACGATCACGGATAATAACGAGCTATCTCCGAGTAGCCAAATAGGTCGACCAATCAAATTATTAAATGCACAGACCTAATAACATTTATTAATATGTCTGTGTTTATTAATATGTCTGTGTTAAATGTCAGACTGTAACTTGAACGCCTGACAGATACATGTTCTTAATGTGTTTGATGCTGTAGAAAAAACAAAAATTGAAGCGTGTTTGTTGATACAATTCAAAAACAGGATTGTCAGAAAACAATGAATTTTCTATCGTAACTTACGCGCACATGCTCCGATGTAAACAATTCAACACGTGTTCTTGTAGCCTTGAAAGGAATGAGTCGAGGAATATCACTTATGACTGCGGTGTTTTAGCGAACTAATACGCATACTTTAATTCAGTATGAACATTGAAACTGGTTAGTGTGTGATTGTTCATATTTATTTGACTACCAGCATCTGAATAGTTCTTGAAGTCATGTGACTTTGCGCCATGTGACTGAAATTCCAAACATTGTACGGAGATTTCCGAAGTACCAGTGAAACTTACAGACATATTAATAAACAGAAAGGAAACTTCCTATCTTAACCAATGAAGTAACCAAAATATCACGTGGCACCTTAACTTTTCCTTCTATCTTCTCTCTCAATTATTCACCGATTTTGATGAGAATACATTCAAAAGATTCATAGTGAATAGAAAAATGGGATTATAATAATTTATGTTTGTTTTCAAAATAAGAAATTGTATAAAAAGATGTTTAAAGTAAAAAAATGTCACAATGTTTTGCCTTTTTCTTAAAAATCAAGGTTTTGACATAGTCAAAGTTTCCTTCAAACTCCTTTTTTGCTCTAAATGTAAGAGAAAGCAAAATACTATCATTGGAAGACAATTAAATTTGTGATGGGATTTGGCATGAATAAAACTTGTATCTATAAAACTCTTCATGATATGTGTGTTTAAAGTTGGAAAATATTTTGTGAAATGTTCGCACTGTGCCACGTGAAATTTGGATACTTTTCATAGTGTCCAATCTATTTGTTATTAGGTCTGTGGCCAACTTCATCAAAACTGATTGCTACATATGGAGAACAAGTAGGACAAAAAAGTTAATTTAAAATTCTTTTAGATGTGACAATTTGGTGATTAGGTGATGTTATTTGGAGAAGATCTCGTTAAGATAAATACTGCATTTATTTCAATGAAATATCAGAGTTGTTAGGTTTTTCGCATTATTAAACATTTCAAAAATCAATTAACTATACTTTGTAGGAAATTTATACCTTAATAATGTAATTAGAGTCGCTCAAATTTAAAAATATATCTTTAAGCGTTTATTGCAAAGCCTGTAAACTACAAACTTAATGTGTTTTTTATCGGAAATCATTATCCCTTTTCACACATGTTTTGAATAACGATGTAGGGGCCTAACTAGTGTGGTATTTTGTTTAATAGTATATAACAATGTTATTAGAAGAAAACGCAGAGGTAGAGCGTCCGACTCGAATGCGGAAGGTAGTTGGTTCCATCCTTGACCGGATCACGTCAATGACTGGTTTCATAAAGCTGGTACTAGTAGTTCCCTTGCTTGACGTTCATATGTAAAGGGTAGAACTAGGTCTGGTGTCAGTACTGAAGTGCTGTGGTGTGCTAGTGGTAAGACTGGCTGACCTGCAAACGAGAGGTCGTGGGTTCGAGTCCGTTGGCCGCGTCATACCGAAGACGTTAAAGATGTAGTGCCACGTCTGGTTAACCCGGTGTCAGAATATAATGTGACTGTGGTATCATGTCCTATGGCGTGGTACTCCAGTGTGGCAGCACTATATCTGCTTCAAGTAGACTGTAGATAGTACTGCACGCAGTCACTCACTAGACAGTCCACACTCCAGTGTGCCCAGTTGTACCGGGATTCTATGATGGCTATCACGACGGAGGGACTATAGTCCTTATAATTAAACCCACATCCACGCACGCACGCACATACACCCCCTACCCCCTACACACACTGGTGTCAGTATAATATGACTTGGCTGCGTATCATGTCATGTATCAACGTCGTGGTATTTAAGCGTGGTAGCACTGCAAAATGAGCACTGAGCTCACTGCTAAAAGTAGGCACCGTCGTGATAAAGAAAAAGCCTGGACAATTGTTGAACCCAAGAAAACAAGTTAAAACCAATTGAGCGTTTATGAATACCTATTTCTTTTTTCAACATTGGCATTTCAACATGACCCAGTTGACAGCACGGTGGATTTTTTACCGGAGGATCCGTGTTCAAGCCTCAACGGCGTCGCTGAGTTTCGTCGGTGTCATCTTGGGCAGGGCACGTTTTAGCCTAGTTCTTCGGATGGGGATGTAGATCTGGAAGTTGCTTAATGATGAATATTAAATGGGGTTTATTTGCTAACAGTTGTACAAATAATTCAAATGAAGCATACTCATTTCACAAACAATAGTGTATAAGAGCCTTAACGCTTCATATGAATTAATATTAATGATTTATACGTAAAACAAACTGGCAGAGTCGTCTGTTTTTTCAGAACATACTATTTCATAAACAGCGGATTCCTAGTGTCTCCTTCCCCTCTCTCTGGGGTGGCCCTAAATAACTATAACGTGTTGATTAGCCATTAAACAACATTCAATTCAATTCAACACTAGTAACGCCACCAAGCGGAGTACATGACCCGAAAACGGTGCATCACGCCTTTAACTTGCAAACCAAAATTAACTTTTTGCAAATATCAATACGTTTTGAGAAGCACAAAAAGAGATATAATTTAATGGTTTTATTATATTATTTAAACATATACAAATTGTAAATAAATAAAATAATCTTTTAAAATATATATTCCACACTTAAAGCATTTTATAACATTGCAAAATATAAGTCACCGGTTATGTAAAGTCTCTTGCCAGTCAGTAGGAGTGATCTGTCGCGGATAAGGAGGCGTGGCTATGCAAATCACGGCACGCGCCTTGAGCGGTGTCGCGGTATGTTGTCTCCTAGTTAACGTATCCTACGAAGCATGACTAGATATATGTGTTTTTCTATTTTTGTGTCACTTTCACTAGAGTTTTCGTGTGTGCATACTTTAACTGCATAATTATAATCGATTATGACAGCCAGGTGACGCTCATCAAGCTGATTCCGCCTTTCGTATACTCGGGCACCTGCAGAGAGACAAAATACAAAAACGAGTTAAATACATCTATATAAAGTGTTGAATCAAAAATGATATTAAAAAGCCAATCATTGTATGTTTTATTGTGATATTGCAAAATATGATTACAAACATAGAACTATTAATCAAAGTCGTATAAAACATCAAACATCCGTCAAAACCATTATTCAACCTTTTCGTGGTGAAAATGTACTAGAATTACAGTTTGATACAGCTACACTTTTTTTTATTACGCTAAGTGTACTTGCATTTTGTTCAGATTTTACGCAAAATAGTCAACATAACTAATAGAGGTCTTGATTATATTATAAAGTTACATATTTTAGTATGAGATTTTTTTAAAATACGCAACTCCATCTAAATATAGACCCTAGTAATAATTGTACTAAAATTCAAAAAGTCGTCTGCGGGGAGTGTGGTTCGGTGTATCTATAGGACTCACAACACTATTATCTCCCTTGAATACTCCTGCCCTACAGATGAAGGAGGTAGATAAAAAAAACAAGTTCGCTTTTCTACATTTTACAGGATACATTGATTTATCTTTACCAGGTTCTAAATCTACAGCATTTTAGGAAGAGATCACAGAAAAATGCATGTTGATATAAGATTTCTAGCTATTTCTGCCTCATTTTACATATCATGGGTCTAATCTCCACGGGGTTGTATTTTTGTCTAAATTTTGATAGGTGACACGCAAACATGAAATTAAAAAAAGTTCAATCTGGTAAATATTTGTTAAAAGTTAATAACATGCAGATATTGAATCAATGAAGAATTTAAGCACAAATCGTTTTTTTTTATCTCTATGCCACGAACAAAAACATTACAATGGGACCCTATGGAAAATTAATTGTGGTGTGAGACGTTAAGGCCGTCGTCGTCGTCGTCGTCGTCAGCAACATCATCATCATCATAATTATTACCATCAAACATACAAAACGTTCACGACCATTATCATCAACGTCATCCCCTTCCATGATTTATAAATAGCATAAAATTTAATGGAATTTTGTGGTCATATTCGCAGCATATAACAGTCAACTGAAGCCGTCGATGTCGTCACTACTGGCTTAGTCAGTGGAATGGATCGTGAATGTCGATGTTTCACCTACATAATCCTTTTAATTAGCCCGAAATTTACTATACAATCCTTTACCACCTAAGGTTAGAAAGTCTTTTCATATATGCGGCATCATAGCCCCGTGCTACTCCTGTTTGGTACTCGATCCACTTAAATGATGCCCCAGCAGAAATCAGCTGATTTCTGTTGTTGTGTTTAATCCCCTTATACGGTCATAAGGACCCTCGACCTCAAGTGAACCTCTCCAGAAATGGTACTTTATGCAACCGCGCAGGATACATTTTTATCTAGCCTGTTTACAATTCCCAATTTTCTAGTGCCCAAAAGCTCGCTATTCGGAAATAATCGGAGATTATCGTACTCCATATCTACTTACGTACTTATTGACGCGAGTAGACAATCGAATTTATCAAAGAAGCGCACGTTATACACAGTTTGACCCCCAAACACAACAAGTATGACTCTCGATTGAAAATTCTAGATATGTTTCTTTTAAATTATTAACCCATTATTGATAGTTAGCGGGATAAGCCCGATAATGCGATATCACCAACTTATACACTGTCGAAAACGAGTGTTCCAGTGATAAAAACGTGGCCATTATCTTCTTTGCGATAATTATAACAACTACTTTTATAACTTTAAACGTTCGTCACAACAATTTTTGTATTTCATAGCGTCCATATTTTTAAATTGTGAAATAACTGAATTGTACCGATATTTGCATTGAAGTTTCATAGTTGCGTTTTTGAATACAGCGTTTTGACGAAGTTATGTAATCATCCATATTAAAAGTAAATTAAGTGATAAAAGGCATCATTAACCAAGCTGTGATGAATAAAGGAGGCTAATTTAGGTTTTCCCCCAACATTAAAGTGCAAGTGCCCTGGACACAATAGTCAATAGACACTACTAATCAGCATACGGTTTACCGTTTTCAGCCATATGCTATCGCTCATAGACCGGATGCAACGTTTTAGCGCACCACGCGGATGTTACCATATTTTTCAAGACAAGACCTATTTTACTAAACGCAGTATCTCAATCGACGATTTTTCTAGATTTTGCGACGCTTGTAATGTTTGTATTTGAAACAAGCGTCGCAGATGATCAAGACTATAGCTCAGTAGGAAAACTTCATGACCCCGAGAAAGATCAAAGCAAGCTGGCTCAGATGAGAGACATCTATAACATATAACAAGAATCACTTCGCCAATAACAATCATAAACATTCTTACAATATTTAATCTAACTATAGGAACAGCTCAAAACCATTTGCTTACTAATGTTTTAGCCGTTCAGTGCCCAGTACTTTGATTATATGTATATTATGCAAGTTATGTAAACGCTAGAAGGCCTGCATGTCGAGCACTTTGGTGAGATAGTCCAGACTTGTGATTTGAACAAGAGCTATGCCAATCCCATGAGCTCTTCGTTCCTTCCATACTTAATATTTAATTTAATTAAAGTTATTAACTGGTGCGGACGCATGTCGTAGCGGAGAACGGACGTGACCAATATTGTGTTAAAAGTAGGTCACACCGACCCGAATTTTTGCACTTGATGTTGGCTGTATATCTGGAAAACTGTGCTGAAGTTTGGTGAAAATCCTGCAAGAAAGAAGCAAGTTATAACGGAGACCGGAAGTAACCTATATTTCGTCCAAAGTATGCCATAGCGACTAACTAACTAACTAACTAACTAACTAACTGACTGACTGACTGACTAACTAACTAACTAAACTAACTAAAACGCTTTCAACTTTAACGTATGTCCCTTTAGCCCTTAACCAGCTAAGCATGACTATAATAGCCTTTGAATAACTCGCAGGCTGATCAGATTTTACAATGTTACAATGTCCGTAAAATGGCTCTTATATCTAAGGTTGTCGTCCTAAAATTCCCATCAGTACTTCTTTTAAACTAGAAGCCCTATTTTAAAGGTCCAGGTTTTTTATTTGACCAACACAAATGTCAATCCCAAAACATATTAAATTAATGTCATTAACAGTGATGCATTTAAGCTGCTGATCAATCTTTTCACCCAAAACACCCCTTTGTCACATAAATGGAATTGTCTTAATTCAAAGAAAGAACAGTACATTATATATATGTAGCGGGTTAAGGGTTAGATCAAGAAGTCGACCCGACATAATGTAAAAGACATTAAACAGCACTTTTCGCATTGACATACAGAAAACAGCAACCGTTTTACCGTGTACACTTCAAAACCAGTATATCGTTATTGAGATGAGAAGCTATAGATTATGACAAGTTGCAGATAGGTATCAATGACACTTGCATTTCTCAGAGCTTGCATGTCGCAGATAGGTAGTCCCTAAACTTACATATTTTAGATATATTCCACGAAATATGCAAATAGCAGATAGGTAACCACAAAACTTGCAAATAGAAGATAGGTAACCACAAAACTTGCAAATAGAAGATAGGTATCCACAAAACTTGCAAATAGCAGATTTTAGATAGGTATCCACGAAATGTGCAAATAGCAGATAGGTAACCACGAAACTTGCAAATAGAAGATAGGTATCCACAAAACTTGCAAATAGAATATTGATATCCACGAAACTTGCAGATAGGTATACACGAGATATGCAAATAGCAGATAGGTAACCACAAAACTTGCAAATAGAAGATAGGTATCCACAAAACTTGCAAATAGAATATTGATATCCACGAAACTTGCAGATAGGTATACACGAAATATGCAAATAGCAGATAGATATCAATGAAAATTGCATATTTTAGATAGCTATCCACGAAACTTGCAAAGAACACATAGGTACTCAAGAAATTTGCATATTTAGATAGATATCCACGAAACCTGCAAATAGCAGATAGATATCCACTAAACCTGCAAATAGCAGATAGGTATCAACGAAACCTGCAAATAGCAGATAGATATTCACTAAACTTGCAAATAACAGATAGATATCCACGAAACTTGCAAATAGCAGATAGATATCAACGAAACCTGCAATTAGCCGATAGATATCCACTAAACTTGCAAATAGCAGATAGGTATCAACGAAACTTGCAAATAGCAGATAGATATCCACTAAACTTGCAAATAGCAGATAGATATCCACTAAACTTGCAAATAGCAGATAGGTATCAACGAAACTTGCATATTTTTTTTTTTAATAAGTATCCGCGAAATGTGCAAATAGCAGACAGGTATCCACGAAACTTGCATATTTCAGTTAGATATCCAGGAAACTTGCATATTTTAGATAGGTATCCACGAAATATGCAAATAACAGATAGGTATCCACAAAACTCGCAAATAGCAGATATATCCACGAAACACTTGCAAATTGCAGATAGGTATCCACGAAATGTTCATATTTTAGATAGTTATCCACGAAATATGCAAATAGCAGATAGATATCCACGGAACTTGCACATTTTACATAGCTATCCACGAAACTTGCAAATCGCTCATAGATATTCACGAAATGTGCACATTTTAGATAGATATCCACGAAACCTGCAAATAGCAGATAGATATCCACTAAACTTGAAAATAGCAGATAGGTATCAACGAAACTTGCATATTTTAAATAATTATCCGCGAAATGTGCAAATAGCAGATAGGTATCCAGGAAACTTGCATATTTTTGATAGGTATCCACGAAATGTGCAAATAGCAGATAGGTATCCAGGCAAATTGCATATTTTAGATCGGTATTGGCGAAATATGCAAACAGCAGAGAGGTATTCACGAAACTTGCATATTTTAGATAATTATCCACGAAATGTGCAAACAGCAGAAAGGTATCCATGAAACTTGCATATTTTAGATAGGTATCCACGAAATATGCAAATAGCAGATAGGTATCCACGAAATATGCAAATAGCAGATAGGTATCCACGAAACTTGCATTTTAAAAATAGGTATCCACTATTCTCGCTCATTGCAGATAGATATCCACGAAACTTACATACTGCAGATAGGTACCCACTAAACTTGCATATATGTATCCGGGTACAGTTATATAGCCGGTCACATATATTACAGATAGGTACCCACTAAACTGGCATTTCTCAGATCTTGCAAATCACATTGAACTATTTATGAAATTGCTTATCACAGATAGGTATCCAAAATGGCCTGCAAATCACAGATAAGCATTCACGAAACTTGCAGATCAAAGCTAGATATTTACGAAACGTGCATATCACAGCTAGATATTCACGAAACTTGCAGATCAAAGATAGATATTTACGAAACGTGCATATCACAGCTATATATTTACGACACTTGCATATCAGAAATAGATATTTACGAAATTGGCATATTGCAGATATATAGATATTCACAAAACTTGAATATCACAAATATATTTTTTCGAAATTTGCCTATAGCAAATAGGCTTTCACATCGCATATAAGTGTCTGCGAAACTTGCATATATTGCATATAGGCATATATCCACGGAATTTGCATATTGCAGATAGGAAAACACAGAATTTGCATATTGCAAAAAGATATCCAATAAACGTGCATATTGCATATAGATATACACGAAACTTGCACATCGCAGATAGGTATTCACGAAATTTGCATACATCGATTGTAAACAAAATCTCTCTGAACTTATTCTAATCACTCTCGATGTCTTCCTGGGTAGAACCAGTACTAAGTAAGACATGTAAGATAAAGTGTCTTGATCAGGGGACACAACACCGTATTGTTATGCATATAAAATTATCTATGAAACTTGCACATTTCAGGTAGGTGTCCATGAAACTTACATATCGCAGATAGGTTGCAATAAAATGGGAAAAAGCAGCCTTCCGAGCAAATTAAAGCTCTTTACGACAGCAACGCATCCTGTGGTAGCAATTAATCTCTACCCTGAGTTATCGTTCTTGCATCCACACTCAACCTTTGTCAGTTTCTGCGCAATGTCTGGGCAAATTACAAGACTCTTGTAAAAGGATGAAAATGAAAAAAAAAAGGAAAACTTGATGACACATTTCTTTCCAACTCGGCTTTATATCATATTGTGGAGTACGTGGTCCAGTGGTAGAGAGCCGAACTCCTGATCGAGAGATCGTGGGTTCGATCCTCCGTCGCGGCCACGTTATTTATCCTTGAGCAAGATAATTAATCCACATTGCTTAGTACTGGTTCTACCCAGGAAGCCATCGAGAGTGATTAATCTAAGTTGCAATAACTTGTTTCGCAATCGATGTAAATTAAATATGTTTAAAACAAAAACAAAACATATTATATGAAACGTTTAACTTTAACATATGTGCTTTTGTATTTTATATGTAATGCAATAATTTAATGAATAAAACAGTTAAATAATTTTGCTCAAAATTATATATACCACTCCGCCGTTCAAACATTTGACATTTTAACGTTACCCATAGGGTTACAGTATAGCGTTTGTGCTTACCAGCACTTTCCAAAATATCCTAGAACAGCCTGCCTACAATTAATGTTCTAACCTAAATACATAAAAAAACAAAACAAAACAACAAACAATTAGGCGGTGTTTTGTTCGATTGTTTACAACTCAATCAGCAGCACACCCGTATCATTAGTGGTGTCAGGTCACAGTGGCTATGGTCATGTGACAATTTAACATGTGATCGCAGACTACTTTATTAAACGTTGGCATGCATTTGTGACCCTGGTAGAGATTGCTGTGGTAGATATATACAAGAAAGCGTAGCCATGACACCACACGTTGGTCCCGTGTTCAAATATGTGGAGTGAGAATCAATGTATTAATTGCACCCTGTTACTCAGGCTCCCTGCCGGAAGACATGTACATTGTGTATGGCAAAATAGTATACAACATTCGCAACATCTCGAATGTAAATCGAAGGTTTCCATATTGGTTACGTCATAGCGCCTTAGATTCCCGCCAAAACTAATTTGCATTCAAAATCAAAGTTATCATCCAAATTTTGCAATGCCATTCAGCCGATTGCTCCATCAGTAGTTTATTTACGGTGATAAAACCTTCATATGCATTGTAGTAAAAAACAAACATTCAACGCAACTTATACATCAACACGTGTGTAGATAGCGGCCATATTGTTTACATAGCAACAGTGCACTATTTTCTGTGCCGGCTAACAAAATGTCAAGATTTAAAAAAAAATACCGAAGCTCGAAATACACACGAGACGGGATCCCGAAGAATGACGGGATTGGCCGAGCGTTTACGATTGAGTGTACAACTGTTTATATACATTTTCTTAGAAGTCAACCATTGTCAGAGAGAGAGAGAGAGAGAGAGAGAGAGAGAGAGAGAGAGAGAGAGAGAGAGAGACTAATGATGAATACTAGCATAACCCTCCATATTTAACTAACAATATATCTCTCATGTAAAATATGGCACTATTGAATTTAATTCAAACTAGGCCCCCCTTCTTACATTGTTTCTCCAGACTCGCAATCAAGGAGTATGTGTAGATTTTTGATTGATTTATTCATCAGCTATAATGATGAACAGTTACACGGCTGCACTGTTAAATACTGTTTCATTTAAGATAATACAGTATAGACTTAAATGGTGCTGGTACCTCTTGTATAGTTAACATACACCACAGACGTAATAAAAACATTAAAAACAGAGAAAACTTTCTATCTGGACCAGTGAGGTAATCAAAATAACATCTGGGACTTTGATTGTTTTCTGCTAACTCCTGTAAATTCGTTGATTTTGATGAGAATACATTCAATATATTTATAATAAAATCAAAATGAAATTATACTAATTTAAAGTATTTTATTACGCAGCGTAAGGCAGCGTAATGTATTTTACTATGCAGCGTTATGTATTTTACTATTAACCGGCGTAATGTATTTTATTACGCAGCATAATGCAGCATTATGTATTTTACTACGCAGCGTAATGTATTTTACTACGCAGCGTAATATATTTACTACACAGTGTAATGTATTTTACTACGAAGCGTAATGTATTTTACTACGCAACGTAATGTATTTTACTACGCGGCGATACGTATTTTACTACGCAGCGTATAGTAATGGAGTACCGTGATTCGGGTCTTGATGGATATATGCTATTAACAATGATACTGCACAATTAAGACGCATTACATAATTATATAAAACGAAAGTAAAATGAAGTGCCTTTTAAATTTAAGTACATATTCCATGTAAATTTAAAATCAGGTCCATTAGCAACCTAATAGTGTTGTAATTATGTTTTTATGATAAATATGCTTTGTATTTCATCCTAGTTAAAAAAGGTGACACACTATTATAGTTAAAAAATTGTAAAGACTTTATTATGTATATTATTTTGGGCTAAAAAAAAAGGAGACAGTCGCTAGAAAATGAAATAATAATATTCGGTTCAAATGAGTTGATTCGTGCTATACACGCCACCTTAGAGGGACTGGAGGCGATCTGGAAGATTAACTGGTGCTAGTGTAGTTGTACATATTGTAAAATGAAAGTGTAGTTAGGTCACAAAACAAGAATTTAGTATAGCCATTTAAAAAGCATCATATGAAATCATTTTAAATTCACACCCAAAACTAGCCGAGTCGTCGAATTTTCACGACCAAACTCTTTCATTAACACTAATTTAACGATTTTGTTATGGGAACACGTTTAGTGCATATGTACATTGTAAATGCAACTGAAACATATTATGATGCTTCGACTTGTATTTTGATTAACGCACATCATTCTTCCAGATCGCATCCAGTCCCTTTAAAGGGACACACGGCAATCGTTTTTAAACTAGCGGCGTTACGTTAGTTTATCTTCATAGTTTGCTTAGTAGCAAATCATTATTATTAGAAATTTAAATATAGTTCAAGGCAATAGGTTTACTAAATATTGATTATATTGCACCAATAATATGCTTAAAGTTCTCCGGCCATGTTTTGTCAATACGCAATAATATATATTTACAATTCACACATTGCAATATCTGTGAAAACGAGAATACGATTTTATTTGATGACGTAGAAAACTTTGAACAGGTAAATTAACCCACAGGTAAATGTATTTATCAATTATCCGGCAATAGTTGTGCAGCTATACAATTCAGATTTACCTCAATTCCCGGTGCAGTCACGCAGTAGTAAAAGTAGTAAACAATACTTATTTTTACATACATCGTAGAAGCGGATTTAAATAATATTTCTCTCCGGGACTATCAAGAAATGTTCATATGATGTTTAAGAGTTAAATTTGTTAATTGATAATACTACAAAAAGGATGGTCATTCATCTAATGTGAGAATAGCAAAGACACACGGAACACTCCAAATATGAGTACCTATTATTCTACTATATGCAGGCAGATTTAAAGTCAGCCTATGATGATACTTGATGAATAAATCTCGGTGTGAATTTAAATACTTAATAACGTCTTCAAAACTACCGCGTGCACCGGCTCCAGCAGAATTACTTCTTTTAAATTGTTAATAAATGTGCGCTCTCTGATTTATAAAGACATTGAGTGCAGAAAACGATAAAACGTGCGCTTAAGAAGTATAACATTTTAGAAAGGGAGAGACATAATATTACTTTAATGCACCAGAACGGTCGGCTGTCAGTCTCAGCTTTTATATCGATCGCTCTTTAAAGCGCAAAAGGCAATCCGTAAATAGCACGTTGCATATTGTTTGCTCAAAAGTTATAATTTTCACTAATTTGCGTTTTTGCATAAATATGTATGAATGAAATTGTGGGGTTGGGGGTGGGGGTGGGGTGGGAATGGGGGTGGGGAATACGTCCCGTCCCATTAACACATGTTAAGGTCATCTTAAGTCAGCTACCTCAGCTGAAGATGCGGTGAGATGAATAATGAGTATTGCCATCTGACGTGCAAACACTAGTGCGTATGCATGAGCACACATATGCGCAGCGATGCATGAAGAAATTAGCTTTGAGAATCATAGCGTTTTTGGTTTAATAATTATACCGTATTTAACATGGTGGGTACAGACAGTGAAGTATTTTCTTAATTCACTGGTACAGAATATAAAACCATTCGAGCTATACTTCTCATAGCTATGAATTGGACAAATTCATTAATACTTATATGCATTGGATATTACATATGAATTGACGTATGCATGGCCTTATCCATGTTATATGAGACAATTCGTTCAAACGTATGCATTAGGTATTAATTAATGTATGCATGGAGGCATATGTTCACTGTCTCCTTCGATTTTCTCACAATAAATATTGCACGTTACGGTTCACCCCAAACTCTTTCCATGTTAAGACTGAAATTTAAAATCTATGTTCATTAATAATTTTAATATAGAAAGTGACCCTTGAAATACTACCAACGCACAGAGCATAGTCTTTGCCGCGGATTACAGTCTGTTATTTTAGTAAGCTTCAGAATTAATGTTGTTTGTTTGGTGTTTTACGTCATTTTCAACACATGTCAGGTTATATATGACGATCTATTTTTTTTGTGGTGGAGGTAGACCACCCACTTTTTCTGGATAGAACCAGTACTGTACACCTCCAGCCATCCGTAAGAATCGACACTTCCTCATTTACAAGTCGAGCTCCAAGTAGGATTCGAACCCGCAGCGGTGAGAGGCGAGAAGGTTTACAACGCTATGTCGTTAACCACTCGGCCACGGTGACGCCACAACCCTGGATAGATTTAGCGTTAAGGTAAGTTGAAAGTAAACATGTAAAAAATAAATAAATCCGTGTGAGCTCCTCCCATCAGAGATGCTCTTACCCTGACCTTGACGAGTGGGAAAAAAATGACTGTAATCATTGCCAAAGTATGCATTCCTCAGATCATGAACACTATATATAGTAGTTAGACGTTTACAATAACCTCAATATTCGCAACTTGCTTAATCATGAAGATTGAGCTCAACGACATTTAAGATCCACCTTACAGAACAATCCGTTCACCACCAAACAAACTTACTACCCCAGCTATTGACTTACTACCCCAGCTATTGAACCCAGCTATTGACTTACTACCCGGCTATTGACTTTCTGCCCAGCTATTGACCAAAAACACACAGTTCACAGGTGCAAAATCATCCGTCTGTAGCAAACGATTAAAATCTATATATACCTTCAGAGGTGCTAGAACCAGTTTGCAAAATCCAGAAGATCTTCTTCCTCTGTACTTAGTCCATCAAACGACGTTTCCGACGCCACACTGGCAGCCGTCGGCGATTTTTCCGGCGTACTTGTTGAGCCTAAATTAAACCGAACACAAGTGTCAATATTGCAGCTATCGTTCAATACAGTGTTAACGGCGTCATGATCATCGACAAGCTCCTGAAGGTCTTTGATGTAGTTAATGGCGGCTTTAAGAGTATCCACTTTGCTCATTTTCTGTTTTTTGCTCGTCTCTGGTTCATATGGAAGGTGTTCTCTTAGCGTTGCGAATGTCATATTAATCAATTTAACTCTATTTCTTTCGCGCTCATTTCTTCGCGCCACGGAAACCTGTGGACCGTGCTTTAACCCATAATAAATATTCGGATCTGTTTCGCTAAAATCAAGTCGTCTGCGACAAGTGGATAACTGTGAGTTTTCTTTAGCCAAGTGGAATCGAAACAGTTTAGATCTAGTTACGTTGACGTTTGATGACATGTGCCCTGTAGGATGCTGCTGCTGGTACATACATGATGACATATTTTGAAAATTGTTTTGAGATTTTTGGTTATATTCCTGTTTAATTTTAGCCATTTTTGAATAATGCGTGTTAGAATCCATAAACAGTAGCAGTGACTGACTTTCTTGAAAGATGGTGCCAAATACCGCCTGCTAATTCTAAGTTTTAGCCTAAATGCTTAAAAAATACGTCACGGCGCGTGCCTGTCGCGTGGTGGGTTTGTTGACAGCCTCGTTTCGAATGCACTTAAAACCACTTTTAAATGTAAATAATAAAAGTGTGCCTTGCATTTTAAGTATTTATAGTCTGGTATTATCCGAATTCATGCAGAAATAAGCCCCTCCCCCACTATTTATCGGCAAGCACCGAACCATCAGTCAAAAGACAGCACACGCAAACAAACACCTGACTGAATGATCGAGCAGCAGGATGTACCCTTATCAGTTGGACAATAACGAAGACGCGTAAGTCTCGGACTTAACAGAAAAGCGCGATATTCAATATCTAGCATCTAGAGACGATCACGTTTAAAGACGGCTAGACGATTACTACGGGAATCCAAATTTGTACAGTTTTGTCATTACGCGAATTTGATCTCAAACCAATTTGACATGTTTTAGATAACCCATACATAAGGAGAAATGTATAAACAAACGGTATAAAGGAGGAGAGGACATTTAAGCATATCTAAACCTTACTTTAATATAAAAAAAACGATAATTGCGCATAGATAATGTTCTAATTGAAATGTATTACAAAGGTCAATGTATTAGATTAATAAAAAAAAGTGGGACCAAGAGGACATTTAAGTCAAATCATTTTTTTTATTCACGCTGAAGAGACATATTTTAGAAGATCGGTTTTACATTAGAAATGGAAACAATTATTTCAAAAACACCCCATCTTATCTTTCGTCTTTAATTCAATTATACATGTATACAGCTAGTCAGTAGTCTGCGGTTATGACGACGGCAGCATAGTCTCAGCAGCTGTAATCAAAATGGAAGTCGATTTAGTTCTGTTTATTGTTATTGCGACTAGTTATTGTGATCTATTTGCGACGGGGATATGCTGTGATTATGCGTTCATGCCTCGCAAGAATGTATGCCAGAGGAAGGGCGAGGATGCTCTCACGAAAAACAGATGAATATATAGCATCGCATTGATTGTTCTGCACATCTCTTAGATTGTTCTGTAAACCTCTTAGATTGTTCTGCATACCTTTTAGATTGTTCTGTATACCTCTTAAATTGTTCTGCACACCTCTTAGATGGTTCTACACACCCATTAGATGGTTCTACACACCCCTTAGATGGTTCTGCACATCTCTAAGGTGGGTCTGCACACCTCGTAGATGGTTCTACACACACCTCTTAGGCGGTTCTGCACAACCCTTAGACTGTTCTACGCACCTTTTAGATTGCTCTGCGCACCTCTTAGATTGTTCTGCACACCTCAGAGATTGTTCTGCACATCTCTTAATTGTCTTATTTTATTTCTCTGTTTTAGTTCACGCATTCTTCCAGATTATCCTGGTTTCCTTATTACGGTTATTGATGACAGCATACACATGTTTCTATAAATACTCGATATTCACCTCTTTCTTGTAAATCTCCAAATATATTGGCCTCTTACTATGTACCTTATCGACATTGAATCTGTCCTTGTATACTTCAAAGTATTGGTCATTATTCTGCTCATGGATTCGTCCATGTTAACCTCCAACTTGTGACCATTTGCTATGTCCAGGTTGGACATTGATTCTGTATTGTGAACTTTCAAACATTGAGGATTTGTTATGTCCAGTTTGACATTGGTCCGCTATTGTGAACTTCCAAACATTGAGGATTTAGTATGTCCAGTTAGAACATTTATTCTGTATTGTGAACTTCCAAACTGAGGATTTGGTATGTCCAGTTAGAACATTTATTCTGTATTGTGAACTTCCAAATATTGAGGATTTGGTATGTCCAGTTAGAACATTTATTCTATATTGTGAACTTCCAAACATTGAGGATTTGGTATGTCCAGTTAGAACATTTATTCTGTATTGTGAACTTCCAAACATTGAGGATTTGGTATGTCCAGTTAGAACATTTATTCTGTATTGTGAACTTCCAAACATTGAGGATTTGGTATGTCCAGTTAGAACATTTATTCTGTATTGTGATCTTCCAAACATTGAGGATTTGGTATGTCCAGTTAGAATATTTATTCTGTATTGTGAACTTCCAAACATTGAGGATTTGGTATGTCCATTTAGAACATTTATTTTGTATTGTGAACTTCCAAACATTGAGGATTTGGTATGTCCAATTAGAACATTTATTCTGTATTGTGAACTTCCAAACATTGAGGATTTGGTATGTCCAGTTAGAACATTTATTCTGTATTGTGAACTTCCAAACATTGAGGATTTGGTATGTCCAGTTAGAACATTTATTCTGTATTTTGAACTTCCAAACATTGAGGATTTGGTATGTCCAGTTAGAACATTTATTCTGTATTGTGAACTTCCAAACATTGAGGATTTGGTATGTCCAGTTTGGACATTGATTCGTCCTCGTCAATTTCCAAACACTGGTCCATTTTTATTTCCAGTCTGGGCACTGGTTTTACAAACAATGACCATTTGTTATGTCCAGGTTGGACATCGATACGTTCTTGTTAACATCCACACATTGACCATACGTTATGTCCAGTTATGGACACGGTATTTTGAACTTCCAAATATTGACCAGTTATTATGTCCAGTTTGGACATTGATTCTGTATCGTGATCTTCCAAATATTGACCATTTGTCATATCCAGCTGGGACATTGACCCTGTATTGTGAACTTCCAAACACTGACCAATTGTTATGTCCATCTTCGTGAACTTCGAAACATTGAGCATTTGTTATGTCCAGTTTGGACATTGGTTCATCTTCGTGAACTTCGAAACATTGACCAAGTGTTATGTTTGGTTTTTATACATTTACCATGTCTTTGACATTGATTTTTCAACATTGAGCATTTGTTATGTCCAGTTTGGACATTGCTTTGTCCTTGTGAACTTCCAAACATTGACCATTTGTTATATATTTCAAACATTAACCAATTATTACGTCTAGTTGATTCGTCCTTGTGAACCCCAACTGTTGACAATTTACTTTGTATATTTTGGACATTGCCTTTTCTTGTGGACCTCAACATTTTGGCTTTAGTGTTTTTTTGTTTTTTTTATATTTTTGACATAATAAGAAGTCTTCAATGCCAATTTGGGATATTTATTATTCTTTGTGAACCTTCAAATATTAGCCATTTTCTCAATATATTTGGGAAATTGTATTCGTTATGAAAAGTCAATTATTATTATTTTTTATTGTATTGCGCATGTGCTAATAACTTTCCATATCAATGTGTCTTCGTTTATTCTCTCGTTTTTAAGAGTATCACTAGGAATCTTTATGTGAGGAAGCTATCCAGCTGGCTTGCGGAACGTCGGTGGTTCTACCCAGGTGCTGCCCGTGCACAAAAATTGCCCGGAGGGGCACCTGGGGTCTTCCTCCACCAATGAAAGCTGGAAAGTCGCCATATGACCTTAGCTGTTGGTGCGACTATAAAATCCAATTCAATTCAATTAAGAGTATCACGACATAGTTGAACCCTTTTTTTTATCGGGGTGGAGTGGAGGTTGGGTTGGGTTGGGTGAGTGGGGTGGGTGGAGTGGGTGGGGTGGGGTGAGGTGGGGGCTGGGCTGGGCTGGGCTGGGCTGGGCTGGGCTGGGCTGGGCTGGGCTGGGCTGGGCTGGGCGGGGCGGGGCGGGGCGGGGCGGGGCGGGGCGGGGCGAGGCGTGGGGTTGTATAAATGCAATTCTTCTGTAAACTTGGAATTCAAATCCAATATATCTGTTTGTGAATGTATGGCACATAAAAGCGGCAACATATATCTAACTTTTTTTTTTGGAAGGCGTGGATCGAAATAATCTTAGACCGCACTAAATGTGCCAACCTCTACTCAATAACTTGACAAGGGGACTATAACTCTTATAAGCACACGCGCATAATGTGTTGTTAGCGTTCGCTAGGTAAGCGTTACGTGCATTGCCTTACCCTCATCAAAATGGCACATTGATAATGCAGCATGCAGCATTTGTTTTATCAAATGTTATATCTGCCTAATAACCGACAGGTAACACTGTTTTCCCCATTAATTATGCTATTATATGCAAACATTCGAGTTAGATGATTTAAATATGAGTTAATCTTAAGTTTTAATCAAGCAATTAAACACAAAAAGTGATCAGTCCGACTGGGTGGTTTCACTGTTATCTTAATTCCTAACTTACGCGCGGCGTTTAGCTTCTGGCATCTCGAATGTTTGTTAATCACACGTGAATATTAAAACAAATCAATTTGAATGTTTTTTTACGTCATTTTTAGCACATATTAGGCCACATACGCCGTTCGATTTGTTTTCGTGGTACCCTCAGATCACCCCATTTTTCTGGTAGAATTAGTACTGAGTATCTCCCGTCATCCGTAAGAATCGGCACTTTCACACTTGACAAGTCGAGCTCGCAGCGGGATTTGAACCCGCAGCGGTGAGAGGCGAGAACGTTTTAGAGGCAGCGTCTTTACCATCCAGGTCACAAAAGCGCTACACAAATAATTGTGTACTTATAAGCATAGTACTTACTGAGGAGTATAATGATCGTCAATTTATTAAAATAAATGTGGTCGACGAAGCAAAATTATATAATTCCAGTTTGTATTTTTCTAAAATGAAAATATTTATAAGCAGTTTTTGGTAAATTTTGTATTAAATATATCAATAAAGGTATAATTTTTAAAAATTTATGTAGACTTTTTTTTATCTATGATTTAAACATATAACATATATAATATGCAAAAGGGTTGTGCCACACGTTCTAAAAGCATTGTTGCCTATTTGGGGTCCGTGGAAATGACTTCCTTGTCATATCCAAAAATGTATCTACTTAAAAATTGTTTTTACAATGGATTAAACAACAATACGTCATTAAGTCTTTCAACTCTATTTGAAAACTTTAAATACTATTATATACTACATGTATCACTTTCAATTGTTGAAGACCTCCTCGTCGAAAATAAATTGAGTTCCCTCGTTAAATAAAGTCTTATAGTAGTGGTAGTAAGAGTCGTTGTTGTTTTTGTTGTTGTTGTTTTTGTTGTTGTTGTTGTTGTTGCTGCTTCTGTAGTAGTAGTAGTAGTAGTAGCAGTAGCAGCAGCAGCAGCAGCAGTAATAGTAGTAATAGTAGTAGTAGTAGTAACAACAGCAGCAGCAGCAGCAGCAGCAGCAGCAGCAGCAGCAGTAGAAGCAGCAGCAGTAGCAGTATCAGTAGCAGTAGTAGTAGTAGTAGTAGTAGTAAAAGTAGTAGTAGTAGTAGTAGTAGTAGCAGCAGCAGCAGCAGTAGTATTAGTAGTAGAAGTAGTAGTAACAGCAGCAGCATCATCATCAGCAGCATCAGCAGTAGTAGTAGCAGCAGCAGCAGCAGCAGCAGCAGTCATAGTAGTAGTAGTAGTAGTAGTAGTAGTAGTAGTAGTAGTAGTAGTAGTAGTAGTAGTAGTAGTAGTAGTAGTAGTAGTAGTAGTAGTAGTAGTAGTAGTAGTAGAAGCAGCAGCAGCAGTAGCAGAAGCAGCAGCAGCAGCAGCAGTAACAGTAGTATTAATAGTATTAGTTATTTTTGTAGCAATTTAGTTAATTTTACATAAATTGAATTTGGTATTCAGTTTATGCTATGTCTTACTTAGCAGTAAGGGTCACATTGTATATGGGGCTTTAAAAAAAAATGAACCAAACACTTCTGTTTTCTTTTCTTTTTTTCAACAAAGAAGTTCAAAACGAATGCAGACCATTTATCAACGATTAATTCAACTTTTATTTTGACCCAAAACACTTCACAAACAAAAGTAACAACTTAAATAAGCGTGCAAAGTTGCATATTTATGCGCCGCGATTGATATAATGTATTCAGCCTCCGCCATTTCTATACCACCGGATTGCCCCATTTAAATCTATTTCATTAATTTACGATTTCTCAGCTCCTTAAAAATCTCATTTTATCATACGCCATCTTGTATGCATTGTTATAAAATAACCTCAGTTTTACCGAAAGTTTAAGGCTTCTTTCACCAGCCAATTTGTTCTATAATAAACGCGATTCTGTGTAATTTCACATGCAAATTACATAATGACCTACGACCTACCAGTTCATTTGCATACGTTATGTAGAACGAAGAATGAAAAGTTTTCAATTGTATTTAGATGTTCGTCATTTGTATTCAAACGATGTAGAATTTGAAGTATGGAAATAGTAGCTGATAAGGCTAAAATTGCCCGTTAGCGAGTGAATAGGGGAATAAATTATGTTTTAGGGTGAAAACTTGAATATTTCGGTTTTCAATTATTATAGCGTATAATACAGAAATAACCCATATTCTGTAATCATCCAGAATAAAACTCAATGAAAATTGTAAGATCATCAAAATTTAATAATAATCTCAATTATATGATTGTTTGTCTCTATTCATCGAATTTTTTATTCGTCTCAATAAGGTCATAACTGCACGGCTCATTATCTTGTAAATTTGAACCGTGGGATTCAGTGATTACTTGTGGTTCTTATCGAGTTTGATAAGACTTATTTGATACTGTTGCCGGAAGGACGTTGTAATGCTACTGGAAGGACGTTTTACTGTTACTGGAAGGACGTTGTAATGTTTATATTGGAAGGACGTTGTAATGTTATTGGAAGAACTTGTTTTGTAATGTTACTGGAAGGACATTGTAATGTTATTGGACGGACGTTGTAATGACGGACATTGTAATGCTACTGGACGGACATTGTAATGTTATTGGACGGACGTCGTAATGTTACTGGACGGACGTCGTAATGTTATTGAACGGACGTTGTAATGCTACTGGACGGACTTTGTAATGCTAATTGACGGACGTTGTAATGCTACTGGACGGACGTTGTAATGTTATTGGACGGACGTTGTAATGCTACTGGACTGACGTTGTAATGTTATTGGACGGACGTTGTAATGCTACTGGACGGACGTTGTAATGTTACTGGACGGACGTTGTAATGCTACTGGACTGACGTTGTAATGTTATTGGACGGACGTTGTAATGCTACTGGACGGACGTTGTAATGCTACTGGACGGACGTTGTAATGCTACTGGACTGACGTTGTAATGTTATTGGACGGACGTTGTAATGCTACTGGACTGACGTTGTAATGTTACTGGAAGGACGTACGTTGTAATGTTACTGGAAGGACGTTGTAATGTTACTGGAAGGACGTTGTCATGTTATAGGAGGGACGTTGCAATGCTACTGGACGGACGATGTAATGCTAATGAAGGACGTCGTAATGTTACTGGACGGACGTCGTAATGTTACTGGACGGACGTTGTAATGTTATTGGACGGACGTTGTAATGCTAATGGACGGACGTTGTAATGTTACTGGAAGGACGTTGTAATGCTAATGAACGGACGTTGTAATGCTACTGGACGGACGTTGTAATGTTATTGGACGGACGTTGTAATGCTACTGGACGGACGTTGTAATGTTATTGGACGGACGTTGTAATGCTAATGGACGGACGTTGTAATGTTACTGGAAGGACGTTGTCATGTTATTGGACGGACGTTGCAATGCTACTGGACGGACGTTGTAATGCTACTGGACGGACGTTGTAATGTTACTGGAAGGACTTTGTAATAATACCGGAAGGACATTGTAATGTTACTGGAAGGACGTGATTTGTAATTTACTGAAATGACTTGTTTGGTACTGCTACTGAATGGACTTATTTGACAATGTAATTTGGAGGATTTGTTTTGGCAATGTTACTGAAAGGACTTGTTTGGCAATGTATTTGGAAAGACTTGTTTGGCAATGTTACTGGAAACATGGTTGTTGGTTGAAGTACCGTGTATATGCCAAACAAGTGCAGTAGTAACATGTATGAATACAACAATCCTTGATGATTGTTAGGCTCGAATACAGCAATCCTTGCTTGTTGTTAGGCTCGAATACAGCAATCCTTGCTTGTTGTTAGGCTCGAATACAGCAATCCTTGCTTGTTGTTAGGCTCGAATACAGCAATCCTTGCTTGTTGTTAGGCTCGAATACAGTAATCCTTGCTTGTTGTTAGGCTCGAATACAGCAATACTTGATTGTTGTTAGGCTCGATAATTTAGCTCTGGTGTCACCCAGTTGATAGTACGACGGACTTGAAAATCGGAGGACCCTTGCTCAAGCGTCACAGGCGACACTATTATTTTCGTCTGTGTGTTCTTGGGCAAGATACTTTCCTTTAGCCTCGTCCGCCGGATGAGTAATCGTCTCCCATATACTAGAGTCTATTCTCCAAGCACGTTAAAGAACCATAGGAATTCCTATGTTTTCTTCCCCTCTCCCTGGGGCGGCTCTAAATAACGATATGGTCCGTTAAACAACATTCAGTTCAATTCGTGCTCTTACTGTGTTATTATTTATGTCAATTTACACGTGCATCACTGATGGCAATGAACATTTCGAACAACATTAGGAATCTGGTGATGTAGGAATCTAATGATTAGGACAGATCATCAATCGGAAATCTTCGGCAATTTCCGCAATCGTTAAATCCACGTGACGGAAATAATCTCCCCGAATATCCGGTGGTTTATATTATTAGAGGGTTTTAAGGGGACGTTCTTAAACATACAAACGATGCATTACATTTAGAGACCTTTTTATACGGAAATAACAGTACAACATTTATCACGCAAACCATTACGAGCAGGACTAACAGTGAATGGATGTTCTTGGAACACGTTTCAAGCTTTATGCATCCTTCATCTTATCTCCCTCTGAGATTGCTGCCCCAATACTAGTGTACGTTTTAACGAAACGTAAACCTTTGGTGACTAGTTAGGGCCAAATCACTAACTTTGCTTCTTGGTCTTTTTGCGTACGACGGCACGAAGACGCGAAGAAAAAGAAGCCAAACGGTGAATAAGTGACGGAGTGAAAAAGTGAGACGAAGAAACGAAATGCCGCTCCTCCGCTGGTGATTCGGCTCCATATTATAGCCATTATGTGAACCCTATTTTCATGTCAAGAATATTAACTTTAGTTATGTAGGTCGGAAGCAGCGAACCATGATTTACAGACTTTTTTGTGACATGGTGGTCTCGGATCCCGTCTTTGCTTGCTGTAACATGTTTAAGAAGGTTAATGCTATTAAACCTTCACGTTTGGACATCGCTGGTGACTTACTGGTTACAAAAACAGATAGACGGTTGATCTTATCTCATTGTTCGTGGATGAGGTGCTGAAATTGCCGACCCCTAATGTATCATCATATCTGATCCTATCGCTACCCCGTCCTATTGTAACAGCATCTTAATAAGGATTTCTGTTTGAAGCTTCATTTATCCCGTCAACTGTATGTGGTCATACAATCAGACCACGCGACTTAATCAAGACGAACAGGCTTTTAAACATCGCTAACTGACCATTTAAGCTTTGCAAATATAAAGCATTGGTAATATAACTGAAAAGTTCAAACAGACAGATATATATAAATTTCAATAATTGCATAACTTGACAGAAACATACATCTTCACGCGTTGTTATCATACGGGCGATCTAACTTTTTCTTTTTATAGGGAGATGTTTATAGTGAGAATTTCTGTATTTATCATATAAGTGTAAATCCAATGCAACATTGTCTAATTTAAACGTTAAAAATCCGCATTTATTTAAAATATTTAGGTTCCATTTACCGGAATTTTAGAATCACTAAATATATACCAGTACATTATAGTAAAGACGCTGGCTCTAAAACGTTCTCGCCTCTCACCGCTGCGGGTTCGAATCCTAATGGGAACTCGACTTCTCAAGTGAGAAAGCGTCGATTTTTATGGATTTCGGGAGGTATACAGTACTGGTTCTACCCAGGTTAATAGGGGTGGTCTGCCTCTACCACAAACAAAATCGACCGTCATATATTGCTTATCATCTAAAAATAACGTCAAACACCATGCAAACAAACAAACCAAACCAACTATATATTATACCATAGTGGTGGTGTAGAGGTAGGGTGTCCGCCTCCATGCGGTAACAATTTTAACAACAGAGTATGCTTATTTAAACATAAAATGAAACAGATGACAGTATTTGGAAAACTTACAACTTAGGGAAATAGGCAATTCAAATCAATAGAGTTGAACTTTACAAACTATGCCAAACTAGAACTGTCGTGGGTTCAATCCCTGATCAGCAGGTCTTTCCAAATACTTCTTAATAATGGTACCAGTGACTACCTTCCTTTCCGTTCCGAATATATAGAGTATCTGCGAATGAAAATGAAAATGCAATTCTTCCAAGCAGCCATGATAATGACAGCATTACAGATACAATCAAATAAAGTCCCAATAGATGAGTTGCTGCCGATCTCGGAGGTACCAACTCAGGATTATCTTTGATTTCCATCTTTCCTATTATTAGTTTGTGAATTGTTCTGAAACTGAGTATTTAAAATCGAATTACCTTTGCATTTACCTTTTGGTTTTTATAAAACTGAACACATTAAAAGTCATGGAGTCTAGATTATCACTTGTTTTAGCATGTTTACTGCATCTCCTTTCTGTGACTGTGTATTGCCATTCGTGTATAATGTGACTGGGTGGGGTATCATGTCATGTGTCTAGAGTGGCAGCACTATAAAGCTGAGTTTTGAGCTTACTGTTACATGTAGCCACTATCGTGATATGACTGAAAATGTGACTGGGTGGGGTATCATGTCATGTGTCTAGAGTGGCAGCACTATAAAGCTGAGTTTTGAGCTTACTGTTACATGTAGCCACTATCGTGATATGACTGAAAATGTGACTGGGTGGGGTATCATGTCATGTGTCTAGAGTGGCAGCACTATAAAGCTGAGTTTTGAGCTTACTGTTACATGTAGCCACCATCGTGATGTGACTGAAAGATTATTAAAAGCGACTTTACACCCCGTAAATACTTAGTATCAACACTATAAACAGGTTGGTCCATTATTCTAATATTAGTTGGTTGGTTGGTTTAACCACAGACTTAATAACAACTAGATTGGACACTACGAAAGTTATCTAAATTTCACGTGGCACACTGCGAAAATTTCACAAAATATTTTCCAACGTTAAACACACATATCATGAAGAATTTTATAGATACAAGTTTCATTCATGCCAAATCCCATCACAAAATTTAATTGTCTTTCCAATGATAATATTTTGTTTTCTCTTACATTTAGAACAAAAAAGGAGTTTGAAGGAAACTTTGACTATGTCAAAACCTTGATTTTTAAGAAAAAACAACAAAAAATTATGACATTTTTTACTTTAAACATCTTTTTATACAATTTCTTATTTTGAAACAAACATAAATTATTATAATCCCATTTTGCTATTCACTATGAATCTTTTGAATGTATTTTCATCAAAATCAGTGAATAATTGAGAGAGAAGATAGAAGGAAAAGTTAAGGTGCCACGTGATATTTTGGTTACTTCATTGGTTAAGATAGGAAGTTTCCTATCTGTTTATTAAAATATCTGTGGTTTAACATCATTTTGAGCACATTTTAGGCTATATAAGTAGTTTATTTCATGGTCCTGGGTAGAACCTGTTCTGTATACCTCCTGTCATCCATAATACTCTACACTTTCTCGCAGCTATACGTAGTTTTTTTTTTAAATTAAAATAGGGGCACACTTTAAAGGGACACACTCTGGAGGTATGTATAACACAAATAGACGTCTCTAAATGGTGTAATCCTTTGTTTATCGTAACCACACAGTTTAATAAATTAACTTCTATATATTTTAATATTTTGTAAAAAATAATTATTTTACTAAAATTAACGTTCTCCTGCTAGTTTCTAGAAATGATGTGAAAATTCATTAACACGCGTAATAATGTTTTAATTTTATTTTCTGAAAAAGGATTTATACCTCGGTAATGAAGTGGCTATAATGTGTATGTATATTCAGCGTAAAATAAAAATAATACATTAAGAGTTTGTCTAAGGTACATTCCGTTTAAGGTAAACCGTTATTTGGAAATAAAATACCGTATACATAGAACCTCTTTTACGTTCAGGTCTCGCACTTCTATTGTCTCCCCTGAAAGCTCACGGACCTAGAGACAAAAGGAAAACAGAACAAAATTCTATTATATTTTTTCTCCATTTTAGGCAATTTTTTATTTGAAAATATGGTTTTATTTGCTTTAGCGTACATCTTCAGTGTAAAAGACAGATGATACAGAAAATCCCATGTTGATACGAGGTTTCTTTCAAAGTTTAGAAGAGTTTGACCGAAGTACCCCATATTCAGCTAGATAGTGTATGAATTTTGTATTTTCCATAGGGGTCACATAAACATGAGCGAGGAAAAAGGCATGGCTAACATGTATTTTTACATGGTTTACTTATGTATTGTATGGTTTTAAATTACTGGTCTTGGCTACTGAAGATATTAAACCAACAACAAAGTCTGCTGCCCAGCTTTGAATATCAGATGTGGGAAAAGACTGTACAATAACCCTATGGCAAAATTAATTGTGGTCTGAGACCTTTTTAGTTTTGCTGGGGAAAATAAAGCAAAATTGTCTTGTATCCTTTTAAGGATGTTGGCTTGGCAAGTTTTGACATCTTCAAGTCTAAACATTTTATTTTTTAAATCATAGTTTTATTTGACAAAAGAATTGTTTCATTTTTTCCATTCTAGTAGATATGGATATAATGTAGGATTTAAGATGGTAACATTCCAAATTTTAAGCAAATTTTTTTTTCTTCATATTTTCTCCGTCATTTGTGATCATTTTTTGTTGTCAACAAAATAGGGGGTATGGGTAGCTCTGAGTAGAAGTTATCCTTTTGCTATAGAATAAATCAGATTTTTGTTTTTCAGATGTGGAATACATATATATTAAAGTAGATACTGAGCTAATTTTATTTTCGATCTCCATGTGTGTACAGTATTTTACATTGCAATTGTCAAAATAACTCCGAAATGGGTGTAATTTAAAGATTTTTTAATGAAAAATCATTAGTAGCCTGGTGACCTATATATTTTTTTACTTGTTTTGAAAGAAATGTCATAGGACCTTGACATATACAAGTTTTAAAAAAAGTTGATCATTAGAACATATTTTTTTATCTTGAATTATTGTTTCGGTAAAAACAAAAGTGGGTAGGGTACGGTCCATATTATGTTTGTTGTTAAAGTAAAAAGACGAACGAGGATTACAATTGCTTTTGTATGATTTGAAAGATATGTATATATGCAATCGAAAATTAATTGTTGTTTTTCAATAAACGTAATGTTATGAAAACAATTGTGAAAATGTTCAATGACAATATTTTTTCATCTTTTTAGTGAAATTTTGAAGTTAGAAATCTGTGCCTTCTTCAATGACGTCTAGTGGGGAAAAAGCGTGGTGACCTAGCCTTTTTTTGATAATTTTGAATCTAAATTATACCAAAGAAGCTTTAAATATAAATTTAAAAAAAATCTCATCACTACGTCCTTTCCCAGCCAACCTCCTTAAACAGTTTTGCATCAGAATGTATTAACATATCAATACATACGTATGGTTATAATGTGAAAAACACAGCTTCAATTTTTGGTAAATATATATTTGAACGTAAGCAAAATGTATTAAATAATTAAAATATTTATAGTCCTTTTAGCGCACGCTGATTTGTAAACGATATCTCTTGGCTGTTCATGGTTGGGACAAGTTCCGCTATATTTCAAGTCACTTTACAAAAGGAATATGTATCAAGTTTTCTCTCGGTTTTTATAATGTTTGTTGAATTCGTCAAACAGGATATAACAACCCGCTGCATGGTTTCTAGTTCTTCAAAACAACCGCGCTAATGAGTCCGTTTCTGTTGTTATGTACCTTTTTTTTTTCTGCCAGCCGCTGTACTGATGAAGTTACAGCGTAACATAGACGGTAATCGTTATTGTTTAAAAACTCACGGCGGCTCGTTAGTTTTCTCTACATAACTTGCATTTGTTCAATCATTAATGTTAATTATAAGCATGGTATAAGGCTACTTGTTTTTGCATATTACTAACTAATGATTATATTACATCAATAGTATATTTAATCCTATGGTAGAATAAGTCGATCAGATGAAGACACTAATTTTATTAAATTATATGCAAGCAGGTTTAAAGTAAAAAGCGACGATAATTTCAATGGTTGGTAAACACTAACGATTGCCGTATGTCCCTTTAATATATTGCTGCAGAAATGATGGCGTTGCTCGAACCATTGACTGATGGTAAGGGTTGTGCTTTCATTAATGTTACAGCAAGGAGTAATGTACGTCTCGTTAACACATTTTAACACATAACATGCGGTGTGGGAGTGTAATAACACCATTCAATATTTTCGATATGCCACTAGTGGTATAACATAACGTTAATGACGTCATGGACGTGACATTAATGTACGTTTTCTGACGTAATGTGACGTTATAAGTTATGTAATAAATAGAATCTAACATTCGTTCTCATTCATTATTGAATTTATTAAACTCGTTAGCAAAAATGATATAATGCTCGGCAAGAGCCTCGCATTATATCATTTTGCCAACTCGTTTAATAAATTCAATAATGAATGAGTACTCTTGTAAGATCCTCTAAATATTATATGCTTGAACATTAACCTTAGAGGGAGATGAGTTGACGGATGAAGTTTCCCTCAGATATGTCTCCATCAGAAGGCTAAATGTATAGTTAAGTGCTTGGCACAACCTTCCCCAAACAAAAAGACACAGATGCAACCATTCGCAACATCTCGTACATTTCTTCTCTTCGAAGCATAACTCGAACGTATATCGAAGGTCACCATATTGGTTTCGTCATACTAGCATGATGCGCCTCAGATTCCTGCCAAAGCGAATTTGCATTCAAAATTCAAAACCAACGTTATCTTCAAAGTTTTGCAATGTCATTTTTAGCCGATTGCTCCATTTATAGTTTATTCTCATGAAAACAGTCATAAAACCTTCATTTGTATCGTAAAAAACAAACATGTAACGCAAATCATACATCAACACGATTGGCTAACGGACATATTGTTTATATAGTAACAGCTAAGCAACAGCACACTATTGTCTGTGCCATTGAGTTCCGGATAACAAAATGTCAAGATTTTGAACATACCGAGGCGTGATCCCGAAGAATGACGGGATTTTCCGAGTTTCCACGATTGAGATACACGCCTATATCTTGCGCTTTAGAGCTGCAGACATCCGTCCCACGTGGGTTCGCTGCCTCTCGGAGGGATCTCTGGTGGGAAACGTCATGCTTCATCTCATCTTCCTCTGAGGTTGCTACACCGGATATCCGGAATAATCTAACGTTCTAAATAAACTCTAACCTCTTTACTGGCTGAGCAACGGCGTACGAATGGGGTACAAATAACAATGTATTAATAGTCTGTGACAAAACCGACCACCAGCAAGTCACGGCGTACACAATACTCAGCGAGTTTATTTGCTTTAATTTATATTTACCAGTATGCCATATTTTGTAATTTAGAATTATGACGTCACACTTAGAAAAAAGCAACAGTATATTAAAACACAAAAATGAAACAAGGCCTGATTTTGATAATACAACTACTACTCATAATTAATAATAATAATAATAATAATAATATCTTTAATTTCAAAGGATGACATATTTGTCAGAATATACCAATCTAATACGGTATGTTTTATGCCACTTTATTCATTATTCAGTCACGCATTATGTAATTTTGTCATTTTAAGAAGTTTACTGCTTTGACATGGCAAATGTTACTTCTATATTTATTTGTTTCAGACATTAAAGACCACACACGCAGTTTTGTATTCATCAACAAATATACTATTTATAACGCAACTAGAAAGGAATCATTTAAAAAAATCGTTATAAATAGAAATGACATTTGATTTACTGTACAATTATCTTTGCATATTCCACGTGAAATCGTTTTCGGTTTCATCTAGATCGTACATTTTCGCCACATTTCGGAAAATTACCATAAATTTGGTCGGAGAAGAAATTAGGTTGTATTGTGACATGCTTGTTGGGTATTCTGTTATGCTGCATGCTGTAATTTTCCAAACAATGAATGATGAATTGATACTGGATAAAGAAAAGCCCAAATAATACGGTTTATATAATACGATGCACGTGCGTAAAATGGATGGGAAATGCCAGTTTCTATTGTTGATCGTTCTTAACAAACCAGAAGCTAATTAAGAGTTTCTGCCCCTTTCTGCAAAATGAATGTTAAATAGCCCAAGAATTACTGAATTTCAATCACGCAATATGGGGTTTGAGCGAGATTGATCGACAGAACACGAGCCCCTATTCTAACTCACGTTCATGCTACTGACTAAAATTTACTTTTGATTATTTTGTCACGGGTTAGAAGAGTCAGTTTAAAGGGAGTGGAGGCGATCTGCAATAATTATGTGCGTCAATACGAATAAACCCTTGATTATGTGTTGCAGTTTCATGTAAGCCCCTCATTATGTGTTGCAGTTTCATGTTAACCCCTCATTATGTGTTGCAGTAATATGTAAAGCCCTCATTATGTGTTGCAGTTTCGTGTAAACCCCTCATTAGGTATTGCAGTTTCATGTAAAGCCCTCATTATGTATTGCAGTTTCATGTAAACCCCTCATTATGTGTTGCAGTTTCATGTAAACCCCTCATTATGTGTGGCAGTTTCATGTAAACCCCTCATTATGTGTTGCAGTTTCATGTAAAGCCCTCATTATGTATTGCAGTTTCATGTAAACCCCTCATTATGTGTTGCAGTTTCATGTAAACCCCTCATTATGTGTTGCAGTTTCATGTAAACCCCTCATTATGTGTTGCAGTTTCATGTAAACCCTCATTATGTATTGCAGTTTCATGTAAACCCCTCATTATGTGTTGCAGTTTCGTGTAAACCCCTCATTATGTGTTGCAGTTTCATGTAAACCCCTCATTATGTGTTGCAGTTTCATGTAAACCCTCAGTATGTGTTGCAGTTTCATGTAAACCCCTCATTATGTGTTGCAGTAATATGTTAATCCCTCATTATGTGTTGCAGTTTCATGTAAACCCCTCATTATGTGTTGCAGTTTCATGTAACCCCTTCATTATGTGTTGCAGTTTCATGTACATTTTTTATTATGTGTTGCAGTTTCGTGTAAACCCCTCATTATGTGTTTCAGTTTCATGTAAACTTCTCATTATGTGTTGCAGTTTCGTGTAAACCACTCATTATGTGTTGCAGTTTCGTGTAAACCCCTCATTATGTGTTGCAGTTTCATGTAAACCCCTCATTATGTGTTGCAGTTTCATGTAAACCCCTCATTATGTGTTGCAGTTTCATGTAAATGTTTTATTATGTGTTGCAGTTTCATGTAAACCCCTCATTATGTGTTGCAGTTTCATGTAAAAAAAGTATTATGTGTTGCAGTTTCATGTATACCCCTCATTATGTGTTGCAGTTTCATGTAACAATTGTATTATGTATTGCAGTTTCATGTAAACCCCTCATTATGTGTTGCAGTTTCATGTAAACCCCTCATTATGTGTTGCAGTTTCATGTAAACTTCTCATTATATGTTGCAGTTTTATTTAAAATGTGCATATGCACTAAAAATGCCCCATGAAACGTTCGATTTATGTATTGTTAATGAAACTGTTTGGTCTGGAAAACTCGACGACTCGGCTAGATTATTATAATTCACGATGCTTTAAGGCAACACTACATTCTTAGTTTGCGATCTTTTTTCACTTTTATCTGATCATATGTACAACTTCTAGCAATATAAAACTCACATGCATAGATATTTATGATTTAACAACACGCAGAGTTTTCGAGTTTTCCATAATAAGCATGTTCATACTGAAGGTAACCTGCGGTTCAATTTAATCTATATAGAGAACTGAAGCATATTATGATACGTGTAGTTTTCTTTAGTATTTGAATTAGCACCAGTTACCCTTCCTGATCGCCACAAGTCCCTTTACGTTAAGAAATAGTGTTCTTCGAACAACTTTTGAACCTTGCAGAATAAACATATCTTACTCAAAGTTTGCTAAGCACCCAATATTTCAATTTGATATTTTACGGTGGCTGGGTTTTGCCAACAGCATACAACTTAACAATCTGTTTTGTTTTACGATTAATTTATGTGAAATTCATTATTTTATTGTCAAAAATTGATTTGAAAATAATGTTCTTGTGTATTAGTGCATGCCACCCAACACAATATAGTTTCGCGCGGTATTTGGGGTGAAATTGTGAAGTTGAAAAGGATTGGTTTGGTGCTTAGTAAACTGTGAGTAGTAAATACTCGGTAAGTCTTTTGTTTAAACTTATTTATTTTACATCGATTATAAGAAGGCTCTATGAACTTACTTTAATCCCTCTGGATGTCTTCCTGGGTAGAACCAGTACTAAGTCTTCCAGGGTAGAACCAGTACTAAGTCTTCCTGTGTAGAACCAGTACTAAGTCTTCCTGGGTAGAACCAGTACTAAGTCTTCCTGGGTAGAACCAGTACTAAGTCTTTCTCAGTAGAACCAGTACTAGTCCTGGGTAGAACCAGTACTAAGGCTTTCTCGGTAGAACCAGTACTAGTCTTGGGTAGAAACAGTACTAAGTCTTCCTGGGTAGAACCAGTACTAAGGCTTCCTGGGTAAAACCAGTACTAAGTCTTCCTGGATAGAACCAAGTCTTCCTGTGTAGAACCAGTACTAGTCCTTGGTAGAACCAGTACTAAGTCTTCCTGGGTAGAACCAGTACAAGTCTTCCTGGGTAGAACCAGTACTAGTCATGGGTAGAGCCAGTACTAATCCTGGGTAGAACCAGTACTAAGTCTTCCTGGTACACATGTCTTACTGGGTAAAACCAGTACTAGTCACGGGTAGAACCAGTACTAATCCTGGGTAGAACCAGTTTTAAGTCTTCCTGGTACACATGTCTTCCTGGGTAAAACCAGTACTAGTCACGGGTAGAACCAGTACTAAGTCTTCATGGATAAAACCTGTACTAAGTCTTCCTGGGTAGAACCAGTACTAATCCCCGGTAGAACCAGTACTAAGTCTTCCTGGGTAGAACCAGTACTAGTCCTGGGTAGAACCAGTACTAATCCTTGGTAGAACCAGTACTAATCCTTGGTAGAACCAGTACTAAGTCTTCCTGGGTAGAACCAGTACTAAGTCTTCCTGGGTAGAACCAGCACTAGTCCTGGGTAGAACCAGTACTAAGTCTTCCTGGGTAGAACCAGTACTAGTCCTGGGTAGAACCAGTACTAATCCTTGGTAGAACCAGTACTAAGTCTTCCTGGGTAGAACCAGTACTAAGTCTTCCTGGGTAGAACCAGTACTAGTCCTGGGTAGAACCAGTACTAATCCTTGGTAGAACCAGTACTAATCCTTGGTAGAACCACAGTACTAAGTCTTCCTGGGTAGAACCAGTACTAAGTCTTCCTGGGTAGAACCAGTACTAGTCCTGGGTAGAACCAGTACTAATCTTTGGTAGAACCAGTACTAAGTCTTCCTGGGTAGAACCAGTACTAAGTCTTCCTGGGTAGAACCAGTACTAAGTCTTGGTAGAACCAGTACTAAGTCTTCCTGGGTAGAACCAGTACTAAGTCTTCCTGGGTAGAACCAGTACAAGTCCTGGGTAGAACCAGTACTAATCCTTGGTAGAACCAGTACTAATCCTTGGTAGAACCAGTACTAAGTCTTCCTGGGTAGAACCAGTACTAAGTCTTCCTGGGTAGAACCAGTACAAGTCCTGGGTAGAACCAGTACTAATCCTTGGTAGAACCAGTACTAAGTCTTCCTGGGTAGAACCAGTACTAGTCATGGGTAGAACCAGTACTAAGTCTTCCTGGGTAGAACCAGTACTAATCCTTGGTAGAACCAGTACTAAGTCTTCCTGGGTAGAACCAGTACTAAGTCTTCCTGGGTAGTACCAGTACTAGTCCTGGGTAGAACCAGTACTAAGTCTTCCTGGGTAGAACCAGTACTAGTCCTGGGTAGAACCAGTACTTAATATTCCTGGGTAGAACCAGTACTAAGTCTTCCTGGATAGAACCAGTACTAAGTATTCCTGGGTAGAACCAGTACTACTCCTGGGTAGAACCAGTACTAGTCCTGGGTAGAACCAGTACTAAGCAAATGCAGATGCTGAGGGACACAACACATATGATCATGGCGGAGATGGAACCCACGACTTTTCTATCCTAGGTCCAATGTTCGACCACTAGACAGCAGCGCTCCACTAGTCTTTCATTTGTGAAAATCGGAACGGTAGTCCCTAGCAACCAATTGTTTTGTATTGAAAAGCATTTATAACTTTCATGAAACAATTTTAATATACATATTTGTTCTTTTGGTGTCTGTACCCCTGGTGAAGGCATAGGCCGAAAGCGCTTGGGTTATTACACACTATAGCACTGTAGAAATGTTTTTTCCCCGTCTATATATATATATATAATTATATATATGATACTAATAATATAACGTTTCTAGTTGGATGAGGGTAAAACTGTACGCTGACCTTCATGATTAGTTCTGAATAAAGAGTGAAGATGTGAAAAACCCTACTCAAAACCTAAGACATAGAAGCTATACTGCAGGATACAGTGTAAAACCAAAGCTAATTAAAACTATGAATAAGGATAAAAAACAAATGGAAAATAAGTGGAGAAATGTTGATGAAGGGAAGTAAGTACTTATAATAGAACATTTCTAGTTGGATGAAGGTAAAATTGTACGCTGACATTTATGATTAGTTCTGAAGAGAGAGAGAGAAGATGTGAAAAACTTTTCTCAAAACCTAAGACATAGAATATATACTGCAGGATACAGTATAAAACCAAAGTTAATTAAAACTATGAATAAGGATAAAAAACAAATGGAAAATAAATGGAGAAATGTTGATGAAGGGAAGTAATAAAAATCATTCTCAGAGTATGTGTGTATACATTTATATGTACTGTAAGTTGTATCTAGTCACCTTTGTTGATTCCTACTGGATGTTTTGTGTTTAAACGTCTTATCCAGTACGTTTCACGCAATTTACGTTCTGCGTCTGTCCAATTTGGATTGGGTTTTGGGTTTTTACAAACTAAAGAACTGTAGAAATGTGTTTTCCCCCATCTATTAATTTATTCTAACATTTTCGTATCCCTCGGATAAATAGCTGACCATGTAGTCAGGTGTATTAAAATAATACTTCTCGGTTGCACATCCGCTTTGCACGCGTGAGTTTAGTACTAGACTATTTGATTTACACAAGAAAATATCGCCTTGTCATCTAGTTTTCGTGTAGAGCGTTTTGATTGTTTTATACAACGATGATTTGTAGATAAGGAATCAAGCGGTGTACTTGAATTGTATAATAGTTGTAAATTGAGTTAATTACAAATCATACCTTGATATTTTACCATGCAACCTGAGACCATCCGTATTTAACGAAGTTCAGAACGTCAGTGCATTCGTTAAGAATACAGACTGATAGATACGTTCGTAATAGAATACCTAGAAATGAAAGATATTGTCAATGCTGTCATAGTATTGATTTGGAAGATGAATACCATTTTATTTTGATTTGTCCTTGTTACAAAAAAATCCGTAAAAGTTATGTTAAAAACTATTATTATAATAGACCTAGTATGTTTAAACCCTTAGAATTACTGCTAGCACAGGATACGAATATTGCTATAAAGTTGGCAAAATATGTAAGTACAGCTTAGCTGTAAGAAATACAATCTTGATTAATTAAAAGATGTTTAAATATTTTGTATTTTGTTCTTCATGTATCAGTTATTTGATATTAGTACTTCTCATAGCAAATGTACTTTTGTCTAAAATCACCCGAAGCATGAACATTTATGTATGTATACATAACGATGTACGTATGTACAAGTTAAATAACATATATGTTCTGTTCTGTTGGTCTAGTTTTCCGGAACAAACTATTTCATCAAGATGAAACCATAAGCTCACTTTAATAGTACGAAAAGTAACATATTCATGACTGATGTATTTGAATTTGGAATGGCACCCATAATTCGAAACTTCGTACTAAATTTCCAGCTTTTGACCTGAAGATTTCACGATAATTATCAACTAAAACTTCCAGTTTTCTAGTTGTCGTGTGAAATCTTCAAGGCGAAAGGTGGAAATTTAGTACGAAGTTTCGAAGTTTTATACTAACTTTCGAAACTTCGTGTTAAATTTCCACTTTTCGAGTGAACATCGGGTCGAAAAGTTGATGGCACTAATAGGTTTCCGTATAAAACTCTATTAAGAATAACTGGTAACGACAGATTATTGGTCCCTGCTTTATACAATTTAGGTTTAAGTTTACATGCAGTTGGTGATGACAAACCTAAAGATAATAAAAAGTAATCACTCCTTTTTTTTTGGATATGTGCATTATAAGTAGGAGAAAATAGCCCATTTTTGTTCGGTTGTGTTGTATGTGTGTATAAACGGTGTATTGATAGGTTTTACTCGATTAATGATGTACATTTTCCAAATGTCGAGTTTACACATACACTTTGTGAGCAACTATCAATGAAAACAGCTGTACCCTGTTTAGTAAACAAACAAGAACTTTCTTACATGTCGGTTGACGCCACCTTTGCTGGTGATTTTTCAAAACTGTTTGTTTATATGGAAATTACACTGATGCATTATCCATACTTGAGTTGAAGTTGCAGAAAATCATTGCTATGTGACATTTTAACATTGGTGTCAATGAGGAAAATAATTGGTGGTGTCATACATTTCATGGACAACAGTCTAAAACGTGCCACTAGATGGAGCTGAATAATAGGGATATCGCCATTTTGAAGAAGAAAACAATTGGACGGCGCCAATTATGCCTAAAAGGTCACATATGTCCGTCCGTCCCGCTTTTTTGTCCGCTCAACTTCTCCTCCTCATCCAATTTTCTAGTCTTGATCATCTTCGACGCTTGATTGTAAATACAAATGTCTTGACAGGTTGAGCAGAAACAAATTTGAAACTGGAACCACGTGACCGTAATTAATTTTTTTTGTTAAAGTATTTCTGACCATCCGCATTTAGTTCGTTTCCCTCTTTGTTTATATATAAATTTATTGTCTTTCTGCCATTCTGAATATCTTGGATAGCAGGTGTTCCTGTCTCAGCCAATCAGAAACTTTACCAGTGTATCGGCAAAAATCAGGGCGTTCTGGTTGAATGATTTTTGGCGGAGTTATAGGAATTTGGTGTTTTTCAAGTGTAAATCATTTTTGCTCAACTCCTACATTTTTCACCTGCATGGTTTTCATGAAACTTGGTAGGAAGTATCAATATGATGCCTAGAAACACATATTATCAGGACGTTCTTCTCGATTTATTTTTTTGGCGAAGTTAGGGAACTTTGAAGTTTCTTAAGTAATAGTATAAAGCTTGTCCGCTCAACTCCTCCTATACATTTTTCATCGGATTGTATTTTGCATGTTCACATGTGTACCTTTATTCGGGGAGCATCCATCTGTTCTACCGATTTCTTGTTGTTATTTGTTTTCTGTGTCATACAATAAAAACGCAGTGTTGTCATTCATATCTAGGCATATTTTTAATAAGAATACTTTATATTCTCATGTAAAAGGACCATGTGCTGCTAACAGTGTGGGGTCATGCATATTCTTTAGAAAGTACTTGTCTCATGAATGAATGCGCCATACAAAAACATAAACACTGATATGCCAAAATAGTGTATTCATACAGTCACTCATTTTCATACAAAGAAATTAAAAATAAAAATCACAATTTTAGCATGACTGTATGACAAATGGGTAAATAGATCTACACGGATCTGTTTGTTTGGTGTTTATCATCTTTTTCAGTACATTTTAGGTTATGTATGACGGTCGATTTTGTGGTGGTGGTGGTGGAGGAACTTATTCCTGGATAGAAACAGTACTGTATATAAGCATTACCCAGTGTATCGCCATTTTGTAATCACATGGTCTCAGCTATCGTCACGTGATTATTGGCTACAATATCACTGCGCTGAGGTTGACACTTCCTGTGCTGTTCCCCAGGCCAACACTTCCTGTGCTCGGCTGGTGTGCTCTACCCTAGGCCGACACTTCCAGTACTTCAATGGGTGTGCTTTACCCCAGATCGACACTTCCTGTGCTGCAATGGGTGTGCTACACTTATACGAAAATGCAAATAGTTTGCCACGCGAGTAATATTTGTTGGGCACTCGACAGTCGCGTGCGTGACGTCACAAGCAAAACAGATCAATCACGTGAATACAAATAGAGTACATTCAGTGCTGTCATAAAAAGATGAGTAGCGGTGAAAAGGCGCCTTAACTTGGCGTAAATGGAATACGTATAGCTGAAGCCACTTCATGCGTTGTAAATCCTATTCAAGTTGGTCAATACACTAACCCGGGAGATCGTCTTTCTGATGATGGGATAACCTGAATTGTGTATAATTAAGGCCATTTAAATATGATATGAAAACAGAAAAGGAAGCCCAAATTACCGATCGCTCTCTAGTTAAGGGAAATATATGAGAGAGATATACCTGAGATAGCTTTAATTGTCGACATAATTGAATTAGGCGATTAAAGGCTGCAATTACAGGATTAGTTATACGCCCTGTTTATACTTTGAATAAAAAAAGGTTTGGCCGATGGTGTGTGGTTTTGTGTCCTATAAATTAGAAGAAAAGACCTTTAGTGTACTTGAAACTATAAATGTTTGATCTGACCAAACATTTTTTTCTGTAGGTTGAAAGGCCATATAAAAATATATTTACACGTCTTTTTGGTTGCTATAGAAGAAATTGGAGATGCCCCCTTTAAGGCAACATGATGACAGAGGGACACACGCTTGGATACGTTTAAAGTTAAGCTTTTTAAGGCATAGAAGAAGAAAAAAGAAAAACAAAACGGGAGTAAATTTCACACAATGTTTTTAATTTCAAGACACGATACTATTCGATTTATTACTTTTTTGGAGCAAGACAGAAGTCGAATTACGTCATTAAAAAAGGTTGCACTGACAAACGATTATGAGATACATGTTGTTGTCTGTTTATTTTATCAGTTTTGTTTAAACAAAAACATAATAAATTCTAAAACAATATTATACTAAACATTTATACTGAAACGCAAAAGAAAGGCAACACGGGAATTTCCGCTATATATTGTATATACTGCACACTTAATTGCACATGATATTCCAAAGAAATCTCAAGATGTTTTGTAAAAAAAAAGTTGCAGTTAATTAGAGAAAGGACACAACTGTGATGTTGTATATGTTTTAATCACACTACACCTTGTAACAAGAACTTCATAAATGTTGAAGTTGCTCTTTGAAAAACTGAGCCAGTTCAGTACTGTATTTAACGTAACGAATTTGCGCAATTTTGAATCCTAAGTTTGCTCACATACTTGAGCCAAACGCGTACTCTGTCAATACTGAAACTTTGAAGGAATACTATTTGCTGTATTATGTGTTGTTTTAGTATTTTTTCCCCAAAGGAAAGGTCTTACGTAGCCATGTACCATTCGATTAACAGCAGCATATTGTACATACAATATATAGCAGAAATTCCCGTGTTGCGTTTCTTTTGCGTTTCAGATGCATATTAGTTGTATTCTACCCATTGGAGTACAGGAAATGTTCACCTGGCGTGGTTGCATAATGGCGGCCAGTAAAACATGATTGATTGACCTTGTCGTGAATATATGTCATATAAAATACACCTACACTTTTTTAACAGATACTAATACAACATATCTTAAATATCTCACAAAATAATATTGGTTCAATATTAAGCATAGTAGCACAATACAGATATTTCATGATGGATCTTTCTCCAGTGGCTCAGGCATATGCCGTCGAAGCTTTTAATAACACCTCTCGGTATCTGGATGATATATTAAACATTGGCAACGTTTATGTTCTACTATGGTTAATACTATCAATCCTAAAAACGTCAACTCGGTCAAAATTAATATTTCTCTATATTGAAAATGGAAAAACAATAAACAAAATCTACTAGACCTAGGTCGATGGTCGATATGGTCGATGGTAAGATGCGATGGTAAGATAGCCCTAACAGGACACCGTAAAAATCAGACGGGAGATTTGACATTGTTAATTATTCTCACTTAGACGGAAATGTTCCCCGAGCAACTTCTTACGGGGTTTATCTTTCTCAAGTTATTTGTTCGTCGAGTAGAGGACTTTGATATTCGTAACATTTGTATAAATAAAAGGCTAATCCATTAGCGTTACCTTACCATAAGCTTAGCAAAAAGCCTTTGCGAAATGTTATTATCGTAGCCCTGATCTACTTTTAAAAGTAATTTAAGAACTTCTCTGTAACGAGGCTTCCATGGCTTCCATGCTGACGTACTCTTCACATTTGCACACACTCTTTATTGAGACGTGTTGGAATGTTTATCAAAATCGGCTATGACCCTGTCATTTTTCAGCGCACTGCATGTTAGGTTGTTGACCGATTTACAGTTTGCCTCTATGCTTTCCTCTTTGATTGTGCGATAAAGCGACAGCTTGTGGATTGATCCAATGGTGACGTTTACCTAAATCCTGAAATGGACTTTTGATGTGTGTCCATCCTCCATCTTTTCTTGTCGTGGCCTTAATGGTTTATTCTCTTACTTTGACTTCTGTTACGTCATTGAGTACTTTGTGGCTTTCTAGGCTTTTGGTTTGTATATTCATATATATAATTATGATCATCTTTGTGTTATAATTATATTGCATAATCATTCTGTCTAGTTTGTTATAGGATATATTCCTGGAGGGGCGGGGTGGGGTGGGGGGGGGGGGGGGGGTTGGAGGGGGTATTTATTTACTATATCCCGTTTTATTGGGATGGCAACAGGGTTTGGCGCATCGTTGATCCTGGTTTAAAACCCCAGTAGCCTTTTTGTCACTGATCGTTCCAAGGCGGTACCCCTATTGGCAACCTGTTTATGGTTGTATTGTCGCATGCATTGATTCACAGGTATATTAATGAACAGATAGGAAATTTGTTCTCTCTCTTCTTTCATTGATTTTGATGCGAATTCATTCAAAAGATTCATAATGAATCATTCAAAAGATTCATTATGAATATCAAAAAGAATTATAATAATTCTTTTTTTTTTATTTTCAATAAAAGAAGTTGTATAAAAAGCTGTTTAAAGATAAAAAATCTCATCAGTTATGGCTTTTCTCTTAAAAATCTAGTTTCCGTTAAACGTCTTCTTTGTTTAAAATGGTAGAGTAAAGAAAAAAGCTATCATTAGAAGAAGAATTAAATTTGTGATGAGTTTTGGAATAAATGAAACGTGTATCAAGATACAAGTGTTTAAAGTTAGGCAACATTTTGAGAAATGTTCGTACTGTCCCACGTGAAATTCAGGTAAAGGTCTGTGATTGATTCTCCTAAAAACAACAATATTTGTTTGTTTTCCGTATGCGTGCCTTTGACTGTGTTCTTTGTATGTTACATTTACTGTTCGACATGTATATGTACTTTTTTGGTTTAAGCTAGTTTATGCATATGCTAGAAAGTTACATCTGTATGCAAGAAATTTAATACTTGCATGCGTTCTAAAAATAGTGTGTTTGTTTGTTTGTTTGTTTGTTTGTATGGTGTTTTACGTCATTTTCAACATATGTAAGGTTATATATGACGGTCGTTTTTTGTGGTGGAGGAAGACCACCCACTTTTCCTGGGTACTGTACACCTCCCGCCATCCGTAAGAATCGACACATGACATCAGATAATTTAATATGAGGTCTATGAGGGGTTTAACGATGACAGTTGTATGATACATGACTTGTTCTTGTATAAGGGTTATCCGCGTTTTACATGGGCGATGGAAAGCCTGATCTTACACAAAAGTCGCGCGCTGATATCAACAATGACAGTTGTATGACGTCATTGTGTTAATAAACATGAAACACGTTAAGTAGTTGATGAGTCAATGCGAAGAATGTAATTATATGCAAGGAAAATAATCAGTGATGGGTATCCGGTTCAGACAGACTCGAATAGCAATTGTACCTCTTGTTGGAATTCCCGATCTTTACCGGATACCCATAAACGATTCTTATAATACCCCACACAGTCACCATATACTGACACGGGCCTATCAGTCCGAGAACTATCAAGCACGGGTTCTACTAGTACCCTGTTTATAAAGTCTTTCGTATGACTCGGACGGGGATTAAACCCCGACATTCCGCATGCGAGGCGGATACTCTACCTATATTAATAGACCAAACCGATATGTGTTTAGTAATGATGAGGGTAATGGGCAAGATAAACCTCAAACTTGTAGATGTTTCCGGGACTAACAACACTATACAATATGTCACAATTAAGTGTAACACATACATAAGTTTGACAAATATAAGCAAAACTATTATATGCTATATATAGCAGCGCATTAACATTAATGTCGTATTCATAAAGGTGATGCACTAAGTTCTGTCTACTTCTAAATCAACATGTCTTTTCCATTTATTTCGTCAGTTTTTGTGAGGCTCATTAACAACGGTTTACATAAATTACGACCACCCTCTCCTCCACCCCACCCCACCCTCTCTAGCTGTGTTGTTCGTGTCATTTGAATGGTGGCGGAAAAGGACTAACTAGGCTTCAGTGTAATTATTGTGTGAAGTTACCCCATGCTTCTAAGAGTCTGTCAATAACCATATGCATACTGGTTTACCGTTTGCATCTTCTGTCCTTCAAAGCAGGGCTGCAGATCTCTTCATAATAGCCAATATCGATAATCTGAAACAAAAACAACACACCTTTGCCAAGTGTCTTTCCTCGTCTGTCTTTGCTACTGCAGGTTCTTACAAGTAAAGAAAAAACTCGTTTTTAAATTAAAGGTTGCCTAACATGGAGACAAAATCAGATTTTGTTTTCAGTTTCTCTTTTGTCTCTAGGTCCGTTAGATTTCAAGGGAGACACTAAGGTTATGAGACCACATGAACTAAAAGCTAAATTCAAACGCCTTTTAGGTCATGTAATTAAAGTCAATAATGTGTGCGAGCGATTCAAATTCTTGAAACTCATCCCCACCCCACCCCACCAAACCCCACCCCACCACTAAAACCAAAACACCACAACACCATGAGTGAGCTTTTAATGCATATCGTGTACTTAATACGACTAAGGAGAGAATGGGCATGTCAACAGTTGTATATGCCTGAGTATGTATCCTGTTATTTAATAAAAACAGAGTTAAATCTGTATTGGAGGTCGGGATGCCTTTTTCTTGCATCTCCGCGTTTACATGGGTGATAGATAGGGAAATTCGGACGCTCGGTTTAACTGTTTTAACCGAAACTTAGCAGAGCCTCGGTTCCGATAAAAAAAACACACAATTATACCTAGTGTTGGAATTCCCGATCTTCACCGGATACCCATGGAATATTTTGTATATACTTCTATCGGATCCGTGCAATCCGTGAACCCGTGCAATACGTGCATACTTGTTCGGTAACTGTTAGAGTTACTTCCTGCTCTCCACTTATGTGTGATTTGAGAATTGTATTCGTTTAACATAATGACATTTTAATATGCAATTCAAATACTTATACGCATGATGTATAATTCACAACCGAAAAACGATACCTATTTGGAAATGCTTACGAGTGGGCTGTAATGAAACTCTAACCAAAATAAATACACGTGCACCTGTCGGAGCCTTTCATACAAAATATTACTCATAATTATGTATGCATTTTTTACTAATTTTAAAAAGTATTTAATCTTAATTACCTTTTATATCAGTACATACTTTACAATCTTTTTAATGCGTAAATTTATTTTAAATACGACATATTTGTGATAAATGATAATGCATTTCATAAAATTAAATTAGCATTTTGTGGAAGCGGTTTTTGTAATATTTATTGCATGGTGTCGCTATCAATCTGTGATCTCGGCGGCGCGTGGATACAAAACTTATTATGAAATATGAAAGGTCCTATTTTATACAGATTTTTGAAGGATGTTTCCCAGGTTAAGAATGGTGATAGCTAAATGTTTTAACTGTCAGAATGTCGTAGGCTTTTTTTATTATGACAGAGACATGAAAAGAAGAACAGACGGTAAAGCTGACAAAGTTCAAACATCGTCCTTAAATACCGAAAATATGATATATTGGTGCAAATTGTCCAGACAATTTAACTATTTACTTTTTTTTGGTCCTATTTCGTATAAAGGAGATAAGTGACAGCCAGCGACTTACTGGAACATTATTTGTACACAATAAAAAAGTGGAGGAAGTCACTGTGGTTTCTGTTTTGTGTGAGATGACACAATCTGATAGTAAAATATCAATAGCGAATAAGAGATTTTGAATAATGCGGAAACCAACGGTTATGGTGGGGAACAAAACAAACTCCCTTTATATCACTAAATGCACGCAGAGTCTACTTTCAGTATTTCAAAACAAGTATTTTTACGATTTTTTGACATGAACAATAATGCGGTTTGAACACACGTACGTTCAACTGACCCCCCGCCTCCCCCCCCCCCACCCCCCTCCCCCACAAGCACTCTCACCCCCTTGGCTCCTACGCCTATGTCTGATAGAATGCAATGCACGTGTTTTATAGAGTAACGAAGTGAAGTATGTGTCTTTAGTGCAACGAGGCATGCAACAAGCCGCCAGCATTCTGGAAGAAAGTATGTGTCTTATCTAGTAACGCGAAAATGCAAGTGTCTTATAGAGTAACGTGGTGTGCAATAGGCCGCCATAAATCTACAGGAAAGTATACATGTCTTATATGCAACATGTCGCCGACATTCTGGAAGAGAGGGAATGTCTTATATAGTAACGAGGTATGCAACTGGCCGCCTACATTCTGGAATAATGCAAGTATAAAGTAACGAGGTGTTCAAGAGGCCACCAACATACATTCTCGAAGGAAGGACATGTCTTATAGAGTAACGAGGCATGCAACAGGCCGCCAATATTCTGGAAGAAAGAAAATGTCTTATAGAGTAACGAAATGTTCAACAGGCCGCCAACATTCTGGAAGGAATGAAATGTCTTACAGAGTAAAGAGGTGTACAACAGGACGCCACCATTCTGAAAGTAAGGACATGTCTTATTCTGGAAGGAAGGACATGTCTTATAGTGTAAGAGGTGTGCAACAGGACGCCAGCATTCTGGAATGACGGACATTTCTTATAGAGTAATAAGGCGTACAACAGACCGCCAACATTCTCGACGAAAGCAAGTGTCTTATATGCTACAAGTCGCCGACCTTCTGGAAGGATGTTTTATAGAGTAACACTGTGTGCAACAGGCTGCCAAGTATCTGTAGAAAACTACTCACTGTATATGCAGAGGTAGAGATGGAGAGGCCGGGGTTGAACGTACGTGTGTACGAACCGCATTATTGTTCATGTCAAAAAATCGTAAAAATACTTGTTTTGAAATACTGAAAGTAGATTCTGCGTGCATTTAGTGATATAAAGGGGGTTTGTTTTGTCCCCCACCATAACCGTTGGTTTCCGCATTATACAAAGTCTCTTATTCGCTATTGATATTTTATTATCAGATTGTGTCATCTCACACAAAACAGAAACCACAGTGACTTCCTCCACTTTCTTATTGTGTGCAAATAATGTTCCAGTAAGTTACTGGCTGTCACTTATCTCCTTCATACGAAATAGGACCAAAAAAAAGTAAATAGTTAAATTGTCTGGACAATTTGCACCATTATATCATATGTTCGGTATTTAATGGACGATGTTTTGAACTTTGTCAGCTTTACCGTCTGTTCTTCTTTTCATGTCTCTGTCATAATAAAAAAAGCCTACGACATTCTGACAGTTAAAACATATTACGCTATCACCATTCTTAACCTGGGAAACATCCTTCAAAAATCTGTATAAAGTAGGACCTTTCATATTTGAAATGCATTATCATTTATCACAAATATGTCGTATTTAAAAATAAATTTACGCATTAAAAAGATTGTAAAGTATGTACTGATATAAAAGGTAATCAAGATTAAATACCTTTTAAAATTAGTAAAAAATGCATACATATGAGTAATATTTTGTAAGAAAGGCTCCGACAGGTGCACGTGTATTTATTTTGGTTAGAGTTTCATTACAGCCCACTCGTAAGCATTTCCAAAAGGTATCGTTTTTCGGTTGTGAATTATAACATCATGCGTATAAGTATTTGAATGTCATTATGTTAAACAAATATTCGAACACAATCCTCAAATCACACATAAGTGGAGAGCAGGAAGTAACTCTAACAGTTACCGAACAAATATGCACGTATTGCACGGATTGCACGGATCCGATAGAAGTATATAAAAAATATTCGAAGGGTATCCGGTGAAGATCGGGAATTCCACCACTAGGTATAATTGTGTTTTTTTTTTTTATCGGAACCGAGGCTCTGCTAACAGTTATACCGAGCCTCCGAATTTCTGTAAAACACTTTCATTCTTTCAGAATGCTGGCGACAAATGTCATACTTCGTTACTCTATAAAAAACTTGCATTCTTTCAGAAAGCTGGCGGCCTGTTGCATACTTCGTTACTCTATAAAAAACTTGCATTCTTTCAGAAAGCTGGCGGCCTGTTGCATACTTCGTTACTCTATAAAAACACTTGCATTCTTTCAGAAAGCTGGCGGCCTGTTGCATACTTCGTTACTCTATAAAAAACTTGCATTCTTTCAGAAAGCTGGCGGCCTGTTGCATACCTCGTTACTCTATAAAACAGTTGCATTCTTTCAGAAAGCTGGCGGCCTGTTGCATACTTCGTTACTCTATAAAACAGTTGCATTCTTTCAGAAAGCTGGCGGCCTGTGGCATACCTCGTCTCTCTTTAAAACAGTTGCATTCTTTCAGAAAGCTGGCGGCCTGTTGCATACTTCGTTACTCTATAAAACAGTTGTATTCTTTCAGAAAGCTGGCGGCCTGTTGCATACTTCGTTACTCTATAAAACAGTTGCATTCTTTCAGAAAGCTGGCGGCCTGTGGCATACCTCGTCTCTCTATAAAACAGTTGCATTCTTTCAGAAAGCTGGCGGCCTGTTGCATACTTCGTTACTCTATAAAACAGTTGTATTATTTCAGAAACCTGGCGGCCAGTTGCATACTTCGTTACTCTATAAAATAGTTGCATTCTTTCAGAAACCTGGCGGCCAGTTGCATACTTCGTTACTCTATAAAACACTTGCATTCTTTCAGAAAGCTGGAGGCCAATTGCATACCTCGCAACTCTATAAAACAGTTGCATTCTTTCAGAAAGCTGGCAGCCAGTTGCATATCTCGTTACTCTATAAAACACTTGCATTCTTTCAGAAAGCTGGCGGACAGTTGCATATTTCAGAAAGCTGGCGACGTGTTGCATATCTCGTTACTCTATAAAACAGTTGCATTCTTTCAGAAAGCTGGCGGCCAGTTGCATATCTCGTTACTCTATAAAACATTGCATTCTTTCAGAAAGCTGGCGGCCTATTGGCATACCTCGTTACTCTATAAAACAGTTGCATTCTTTCAGAAACCTGGCGGCCAGTTGCATACTTTGTTACTCTATAAAACACTTGCACTTTTTCAGAAAGCTGACGGCCTGTTGCATACTTCGTTACTCTATAAAAAACTTGCATTCTTTCAGAAAGCTGGCGGCCTGTTGCATACTTCGTTACTCTATAAACAAGAGGTCAATGACCTTGAAGCTCTACTGATTGATTTTGATTTCAGGAAGTAGTCGCTACAGACTTGTTTTTTGAAAATCTATTTTTAACCGTGGCGGCCATCTTGAATTTCCGGCCGACCTGAAATTTTGCTAAGATCAATAAGACATTAAGAGCAACATTCCTGTGAAGTTTCATGAAAATCCGTCAGGTAGTTTCAAAGAAGTAGTCGCTACAAGTTTTCATTATATAACTCTATGTAAACAAAGCAGCCATGTTTAAGGTCAAATCAAAAAGATTTTCGACAAGGACCAACATCATGTCATACTGATCATTTTAGAAAAAGTCCCATATCAATATCTCTTATTGTTTTGAAGAAGTAGTCGCTACAAACTTATTTATTTTAAATCTATTTTTAGCTGTGGCGGCCATCTTGAATTTCCGGCCGACCTGAAATTTTTCTAGGATCAACTAGACATCAAGTGCAACATTCCTGTGAAGTTTCATGAACATCCGTCAAGTAGTTTCAGAGGAGTAGTCGCTACAAGTTTTTACTATATAACTCTATGTAACCAAAGATGGCCACTGGCAGCCATGTTTAACGTCGAATCAAAATAATTTTCCACAAGGATCTACATCATGTCATGCTGATCGCTTTAGAAAAAGTCCCATATCAATATCACTTATAGTTTTCAAGAAGTAGTCGCTACAAACTTATTTTTTAAAAATCTATTTTTAGCTGTGACGGCCATCTTGAATTTCCGGCCGACCTGAAATTTTGATAGGATCAATAAGACATCAAGAGCAACATTCCTGTAAAGTTTCATGACAATCCGCCAAGTAGTTTCAGAGGAGTAGTCGCTACAAGTTTTTACTATATAACTCTATGTAAACAAAAATGGCCATGTTTAACGTTGAATCAAAACGATTTTTGACTAGGATCAACATCATGTAATGCTGATCATTTTAGAAAGAGTCCTATATCAATATCACTTATAGTTTTCAAGAAGTAGTCGCTACAAACTTATTTTTTAAAAATCTATTTTTAGCTGTGACGGCCATCTTGAATTTCCGGCCGACCTGAAATTTTTCTAGGATCAATTAGACATCAAGAGCAACATTCCTGTAAAGTTTCATGACAATCCGCCAAGTAGTTTCAGAGAAATAGTCGCTACAAGTTTTTACTATATAACTCTATGTAAACAAAGATGGCCGCTGGCAGCCATGTTTAACGTTGAATCAAAACGATTTTTGACTAGGATCAACATCATGTCATGCTGATCATTTTAGAAAAAGTCCCATATCAATATCACTTATAGTTTTCAAGAAGAAGTCGCTACAAACTTGTATTTTAAAACTCTATTTTTAGCTTTGGTGGCCATCTTGGATTTCACATCAACATGAATTTTTGCTAGGATCAACTAGACTTTATGGGCAACATTTCTGTAAAGTTTCATGAATATCCATCCAGTAGTTTCAGCTGTGAAGTCGCTACAAATAAAAGTTTACGGACAGACAGACGGACAGACGGACAGACGGACAGACGGACAGACGGACGGACGACGGACGCCGCACCACGGCATAAGCTCCGCTGATCTCTGATCAGTTGAGCTAAAAACTTGCATTCTTTCAAAAAGCTGGCGGCCTGTTGCATACCTCGTCTCTCTATGAAACAGTTGTATTCTTTCAGAAAGCTGGCGGCCTATTGCATACCTCGTTACTCTATAAAACAGTTGCATTCTTTCAGAAAGCTGGCGGCCTGTTGCATACTTCGTTACTCTATAAAACAGTTGCATTCTTTCAGAAAGCTGGCGGCCTGTGGCATACCTCGTCTCTCTATAAAACAGTTGCTTTCTTTCAGAAAGCTGGCGGCCTGTTGCATACTTCGTTACTCTATAAAACAGTTGTATTCTTTCAGAAACCTGGCGGCCAGTTGCATACTTCGTTACTCTATAAAATAGTTGCATTCTTTCAGAAACCTGGCGGCCAGTTGCATACTTCGTTACTCTATAAAACACTTGCATTCTTTCAGAAATATGGAGGCCAATTGCATACCTCGCAACTCTATAAAACAGTTGCATTCTTTCAGAAAGCGGGCAGCCAGTTGCATATCTCGTTACTAGATATAAAACACTTGCATTCTTTCAGAAAGCTGGCGGACAGTTGCATATTTCAGAAAGTTGGCGACGTGTTGCATATCTCGTTACTCTATAAAACAGTTGCGTTCTTTCAGAAAGCTGGCGGCCAGTTGCATATCTCGTTACTCTATAAAACATTGCATTCTTTCAGAAAGCTGGCGGCCTATTGGCATACCTCGTTACTCTATAAAACAGTTGCATTCTTTCAGAAACCTGGCGGACAGTTGCATACTTTGTTACTCTATAAAACACTTGCATTTTTTCAGAAAACTGCAGGTCACTTGCATACCTCGCAACTCTATAAAACAGTTGCATTCTTTCAGAAAGCTGGCAGCCAGTTGCATATCTCGTTACTCTATAAAACACTTGCATTCTTTCAGAAAGCTGGCGGACAGTTGCATATTTCAGAAAGCTGGCGACGTGTTGCATATCTCGTTACTCTATAAAACACTTGCATTCTTTCAGAAAGCTGGCGGTCAGTTGCATATCTCGTTACTCTATACAACATTTGCATTCTTTCAGAAAGCTGGCGGCCTGTTGCATACTTCGTTACTCTATAAAAACACTTGCATTCTTTCAGAAAGCTGGCGGCCTGTTGCATACTTCGTTACTCTATAAAAAACGTGCATTCTTTCAGAAAGCTGGCTGCCTGTTGCATACCTCGTTACTCTATAAAACAGTTGCATTCTTTCAGAAAGCTGGCGGCCTGTTGCATACTTCGTTACTCTATAAAACAGTTGCATTCTTTCAGAAAGCTGGCGGCCTGTGGCATACCTCGTCTCTCTATAAAACAGTTGCATTCTTTCAGAAAGCTGGCGGCCTGTTGCATACTTCGTTACTCTATAAAACAGTTGTATTCTTTCAGAAAGCTGGCGACCTGTTGCATACTTCGTTACTCTATAAAACAGTTGCATTCTTTCAGAAAGCTGGCGGCCTGTGGCATACCTCGTCTCTCTATAAAACAGTTGCATTCTTTCAGAAAGCTGGCGGCCTGTTGCATACTTCGTTACTCTATAAAACAGTTGTATTATTTCAGAAACCTGGCGGCCAGTTGCATACTTCGTTACTCTATAAAATAGTTGCATTCTTTTGGAAACCTGGCGGCCAGTTGCATACTTCGTTACTCTATAAAACACTTGCATTCTTTCAGAAAGCTGGAGGCCAATTGCATACCTCGCAACTCTATAAGACAGTTGCATTCTTTCAGAAAGCTGGCAGCCAGTTGCATATCTCGTTACTCTATAAAACACTTGCATTCTTTCAGAAAGCTGGCGGACAGTTGCATATTTCAGAAAGCTGGCGACGTGTTGCATATCTCGTTACTCTATAAAACAGTTGCATTCTTTCAGAAAGCTGGCGGCCAGTTGCATATCTCGTTACTCTATAAAACATTGCATTCTTTCAGAAAGCTGGCGGCCTATTGGCATACCTCGTTACTCTATAAAACAGTTGCATTCTTTCAGAAACCTGGCGGCCAGTTGCATACTTTGTTACTCTATAAAACACTTGCACTTTTTCAGAAAGCTGGCGGCCTGTTGCATACTTCGTTACTCTATAAAAAACTTGCATTCTTTCAGAAAGCTGGCGGCCTGTTGCATACTTCGTTACTCTATAAAAAACTTGCATTCTTTCAAAAAGCTGGCGGCCTGTTGCATACCTCGTCTCTCTATAAAACAGTTGTATTCTTTCAGAAAACTGGCGGCCTATTGCATACCTCGTTACTCTATAAAACAGTTGCATTCTTTCAGAAAGCTGGCGGCCTGTTGCATACTTCGTTACTCTGTAAAACACTGATTTTCTTCCAGAACGCCGACAGCCAGTTGCTTACTTCGTTTCTGTATAAAACACGTCCTTTCTTCCAAAATGCTGGCGTCCTGTTGCATACTTTCTTCGAGAACGCTGACGGCCAGTTGCATACTTCGTTACCGTATAAAACACTTGCTTTCTTCTGGAATGCTGGCGGCCTGTTGCATACTTCGTTACTCTACACTTGTTTTCTTCCAGATTGCTGGCTGCCTGTTGCATACCTCGTTTCTGTATAAAACACTTGCATTCTTTCAGAAGCTGGCGGCCTGTTGCATACCTCGTTACTCTACACTTGTTTTCTTCCAGATTGCTGGCTGCCTTTTGCATACTTCGTTTCTGTATAAAACACGCCATTTCTTCCAAAATGCTGGCGTCCTGTTGCATCCTTTTTTCGAGAACGCTGACGGCCAGTTGCATACCTCGTTACTCTATACTTTGTTAATCTGTAAAACACTTGTTTTCTTCCAGAACGCCGGCGGCCATTTGCATACTTCGTTTCTGTATAAAACACGTCATTTCTTCCAAAATGCTGACGTCCTGTTGTATCCTTTTTTCGAGAACGCTGACTGCCAGTTGCATACCTCGTTACTCTATAAAACAGTTGCATTCTGTCAGTAAAACACTTCCTTTCTTCCGGAATGCCGACTGGAGGCCTGTTGTAAAATTTGTTATTATATAAAACACTTGCTTTCTTCCATGACGTTGACAGCTTTTTGCATACCTGCTTACTCTATAAAACTGTTGCATTCTTTCAGAATGATGGCGGCCAGTTGCATACCTCGTTACTCTATAAAAACTTGCATTCTTTCATAAATATGGAGGCCTATTGCATACCTCGTTAGTCTATATAACACCCGCATTCTTTCAAATGCTGGCGGCCTGTTGCATACCACTTTACTCTATAAAACACTTGCATTCTTTCAGAAAGATGGCGGCCTGTTGCATACATCATTACCCTATAATACAGATGCATTCTTTCAGAAAACTGGCGGCCAGTTGCACACTTCATTACTCTGTTAAACACTTGCATTCTTTCAGGAAGATGGCGGTCTGTTGCATACATCGTTACCCTATAATACAGTTGCATTCTTTCAGAAAGATGGAGGCCTGTTGTATAACTCGTTACTCTATAAAACATTTACTCTCTTTCAGAAAGCTGGCGAGCAGTTGCATATCTCGTTACTCTATAAAACAGTTGCATTCTTTCAGAAAGCTGGCGACCAGTGCATATCTAGTTACTCATTAAAACACTTGCATTCTTTTAGAAAGCTGGCGGCCAGTTGCATTCCTAGTTACTCTATAAAACAGTTGCATTCTTTCAGAAAGCTGGCGGCCAATTGCATACCTCGTTACTCTATATAACACTTGCAGTCTTTCAGAAAGCTGGTGGTCAGTTGCACACCTCGTTACTCTATAAAACACTTGCATTCTTTCAGAAAACTGGCGGCCTGTTGCATACATCGTTATTCTATAAAACAGTTGCATTCTTTCAGAAAGCTGGCGGTCAGTCGCATACTTCGTTACTCTATGAAACAGTTGCATTCTTTCATAAAGCTGGCGGCCGATTGCATACTTCGTTACTCTATAAAACAGTTGCATTCTTTCATAAAGCTGGCGGCCAATTGCATACCTCGTTACTCTATAAAACACTTGCATTCTTTCAGAATGCTTGCGGCCAACTGAATACCTCTTTACTCTATAAAACACTTGCATTCTTTCAGAAAGCTGTGGTCAGTTGCACACCTCGTTACTCTATAAAAACACTTGCATTCTTTCAGAAAACTGGCGGCCTGTTGCAAATATCGTTATTCTATAAAACAGTTGCATTCTTTCAGAATGCTGGCGGCCAGTCGCATACTTCGTTACTCTATAAAACAGCTGCATTCTTTCAGAAAGCTGGCGTCCTGGGCCCTGTTTTATTAAAAATCTTACGATAAGTCTCAAATATTAAAATCGTTCACTTTTTTCACCTAAGCATTGAATGTAGACAATTAGGTGTGCACGTAGTGCAGAAATATCACATGTATAAAAAAAAAATGAACAGAAAACACGTTTATTTGAAAAGCGTAATTTATAGTGAAGCATTTAAGAAATTGATTTACGATCAAAATGGTCATAAGTTGTTCCATAAAACGGGTCCCAGGTGCATATTTCGTTACTCTGTACAACAGTTACATTCTTCCAGAAGGCTGGCGGCCTGCATTATTTCAGAAAACTGGCTGCCGGTTGCATACCTCGTTACTCTATAAAACAGTTGCATTTTTTCAGAAAGCTGGCGGCCTGTTGCATACCTCGTTACTCTATAAAACAGTTGCATTCTTTCAGAAAGCTGGCGGCCAATTGCATACTTCGTTACTCTATAAAACTTGCATTCTTTCAGAAAGCTGGCGGCCAACTGAATACCTCGTTACTCTATAAAACACTTGCATTCTTTCAGAAAGCTGGCGGCCTGTTGCATACCTCGTTACTCTATAAAACAGTTGCATTCTTTCAGAAAGCTGGCGGCCAATTGCATCCTTCGTTACTCTATAAAACACTTGCATTCTGAAAAGAATGCTTGCGGCCAATAGAATACCTCGTTGATCTATAAAACACTTGCATTCTTTCAGAAAGCTGGCGGCCAATTGCATACTTCGCTACTCTATAAAACACTTGCATTCTTTCAGAAATCTGGCGGTCTGTTGCGTACCTCGTTACAGTATAAAACACAATGCTGGCGGCCAGTTGCATCCTCGTTACTCTATAAAACAGTTGCATTCTTTCAGAAAGCTGACGGCCTATTGCCAACCTCGTTACTCTATAAAACAGTTGCATTCTTTCAGAAAGCTGGCGGCCTATTACACACCTCGTTACTCTATAAAACATTTGCATTGTTTCAGAAAGCTGGCGGTCAGTTGCATACCTTGTTACTCTATAACACATACTCGTACTTCCAGAAGTCGGCGATATGTTGCATATAAGACATCTCCTTTCGTCCAGAATGTAGTCGATCTGTTGCATACCTCGTAACGTTATACTTGACATTCTTCCAGAAAGTCGACGACATAATGCATACCTCGTTACGCTATAAAACACGTGCTTTCTTCCAAAATGCCGACTGCTTGTACATACTTCGTTACTCTATTAAACACCTCGTTACCCTATTAAACACTTCCAGAATGATGGCGGCCTGTTGCATACCTCGTTACTCTATAAGACACGTCTACTTGTCCAGAATGCTGATGATAAAACTGCTGTAATGTAGCCAAACTGCAAGTTGTTTTCTTCGTATGCGATCACTCGACATTAGGAGTCACTCCTGAACTAAAATCCTGCCGCAGATAAAGGTCTAGAAACGAATATATATAATAGGTATGTATCTTTTACACGGTCTCCAATATATTGGTGTTTTTGTTTTTGCGTTTGTTTTGTTAGAGGAGGGTGGTGGTGGTGGTGGTGGTGGTGGTGGTGGTGATGAGTATTCTTTTCACGGACTCCAATATATTGGTGTTTTTGTGTTTGGTTTGTTAGAGGAGGGTGGTGGTGGTGGTGAAGGGGTGTGGGTGATATATTGATGTGTGTGAGTGCGGTGCTGGTGTCGGTATGAAAGTACATTATATCAATATGTCATATTTTAAACCACACATTTGCAGTTTCACTTTGTAAAAAAATGTATATTAAATTATATTAAAATGAATATATGATTAGCTCCCTAAATTACGATTTCCGTAATACAAAGAAAACGCTCAGCGGCATACTCAGGCCCTATACCTATGTGTTTTCAAGAGCCTCATCATCACAACCACATGAATGGGGTTTGACGTCTCGTTAACAGATGTAAAACAATATTTCTGGGACAACGCCGTCAGAGGGAAATGAGATGGATTGAGGGTATCATTTCAATTGTAGTGGTGCATTTATACTGGTCGCCTTTTTATCTATTTGTTAGCGTGTAGCCGTTCATACCTGCCAACATCTGAAAGGCCAGGCGGGGATATGAAATTAGGACCTTTTGTTTCGGACTAAATTTCGCCTTATTTACCTTTAAAAAGTAAAACAATATAAGAAAATTGCTCTCATATAGCCTCGTCTGTCGGATGGGGACGTAAACCGGGCGTACCCGTGTATCGGTCTATCCTCCGAGCACGGGAATCTATTCGATAATAAGAGTAGGGCAGGTTCCCAGATTCCTATGTATCCTTCCCCTCTCTCTGGGACGGCTCTAAATAACCTATGCTGTGTTGATGAGCCGTTCCGTTAAACAACGTTCAATTCAATTCAATTCATATAGCTTCTAAACATGTATTTTGCAAACGTAAATGCAATTACAGCGTTGTACTAATATCATATTGTTTTTGTTATATGTAAGACATATTGTCCTCCAATAAGCCGGATATTTTTGCCCGGATGCTTTTTACCGAGGAAGCCTTATCTGAGCATGCGTACAAACTCGGTAAATTCCGGCTACGTTCGGAATAAAACGATCAAGCTATCTGAATTATATACTGAAAGGAAAAAGAAACGCGACAGGGGAATTTCCGCTATAATTATCTTGTACGTACAATATGCTGCTGTTAATCGAATGGTTCATGGCTACGTAAGATCTTTCCTTTCGGTAAAAAGACTAAAACAACACGTAACACAGCAAATAGTATTCCTGCAAAGTTTCATTATTGACAGAGTACGCGTTTGTCGCAAACTTAGGATGAAACATTTTGCAAACTCCTTACGTTAAATACAGTACTAAATCAATTTTTCAAAGAGGAGCTTCAACGTTTATGAATTTCTTGTTACAACTTGTACTGTGATTAAAACGTCTGCAACATCACAGTTGCGTCCTTTCTCTAACTAACTGCAACTTTTTTTGTTTTACAAAACATCATGGGATTTCCTTGGAATATATATGGAATTAAGTGTACAGTATATACAATATATAGCGGAAATTCCCGTGTCGCGTTTCTTTTTAAAGTCCAGACTCTATTGTGCCCATCGCGTCAGGTATACCCTGACGTGTTCGTTGGCGGACGGACTATAAACCTTAGAACTACACACACACACACACGTCGCGTTTCTTTTTCCTTTCGGTATATAAATATTTTCTCATTTCTCTGTTTTCATCTTACTCGTTCGCATTTTGTATGTATATAAGATAGTCTTTTGTTTAGAACATTTATAGGGCTACTTGTTAATATACATTTGTAGATACACGCAGGGTTTTTTACCCTAGTATTTAAGAATACTGATGTACATAAGATTCAGTCAATAAGTTGCTACAGCAGTATGGCCCCAAATGGCCACAAAGTATGTCGTAAAATAGCGCGCCGTGATTTTAATGTCGAAAGATACAGACGATTTCGTTTTCGTTTATTAGGGTGTACTGTAAAGTATAATTTTTAATATTAACGTCATAAATGTGGGTAATCTACATTATCGTAAAAACGGTGACAAGACGATAGTCCCTATCAGTGGCGCGTGCTTATTTATCGCCTCCAAACAAACTTAAGAACGAATATCGGTATTATCAATCAATATGTTATGCCATTATCCCTCCCTATAGTAGAATGTTTATCCCTTACTACGACACGAACACCCCCGTCCGCCATTAAATTCTTCTCATTATTTGCCGAATCGATTAAATATTAACTTGGTTGTTGATACCCCCTATCAGACAACGGTCACTTTGTTAGTAAGCTACTTAAATATAGTGCAGAATGTTTAATAAATGGAATTCGTAGTACGTTAATATAGTTTCATAATTTGACATGTTGAGCTCTGAAAAATAATTTACCGCTAAAGTTATTTATTAAAGTCTATTTGATGAGAAACTGAGTAAATGATTTCGTTTTTATGAGACACTGTCTCAAGACTTGCATTTCAACCATAGGAGCTTGAGCTATGCAACGTTTTGAAAACAAATCTCCTCTGTCAATTTTTCATTCTTTTCCTCGTAATACAGGGCGGGTATTAGTATTTCAGAAACGTTCTTGAACTTTAGCGAACTGCAAAGCCGATTCGAACATGCAGCAACCGGCATCTCCGCATTGCACCGGCATCTCCGCATTGCTTAACAGAGAGACGATTTCGACCCATCGGCCACCTATCCAACCTATCTAACTGCTGTCTACTAAAATTAATATCGATTAGCAAGTCTGCAAAATCAATCTATTTTTTCCGGATATTTCGTGCAGATAAAAAAATGCATATAGTCTCTAGGACTTCTTGACCGACGTGTTGAAGATAATCTACCCTTCTGGGTATATACATGTTTACCTATGCGCTGCAAAGAACAAATGTGTTGTAAAAAAATAGAAGCAGACGATGATACTTTAAAAAAAAGAAGTTTTTTTTCGGGCAGAATGATTCAGAAAAATGACTGGAATAAGACGCCTTTCATATTGACACCCATTTGGAAGGAAGGACAGCTTTCACAAAACACAGTTAACCAAAAACAAGCATGAATGCATACAAAACACAGTCAACCAAAAACAAGCATGAATGCATACAAAACACAGTTAACCAAAAACAAGCATGAATGCATACAAAACACAGTCAACCAAAAACAAGCATGACACAGTCAACCAAAAACAAGCATGAATGCATACAAAACACAGTCAACCAAAAACAAGCATGAATGCATACAAAACACAGTCAACCAAAAACAAGCATGACACAGTCAACCAAAAACAAGCATGAATGCATACAAAACACAGTCAACCAAAAACAAGCATGACACAGTCAACCAAAAACAAGCATGAATGCATACAAAACACAGTCAACCAAAAACAAGCATGAATGCATACAAAACACAGTCAACCAAAAACAAACATGACACAGTCAACCAAAAACAAGCATGACACAGTCAACCAAAAACAAGCATGAATGCATACAAAACACAGTCAACCAAAAACAAGCATGACACAGTCAACCAAAAACAAGCATGAATGCATACAAAACACAGTCAACCAAAAACAAGCATGACACAGTCAACCAAAAACAAGCATGAATGCATACAAAACACAGTCAACCAAAAACAAGCATGACACAGTCAACCAAAAACAAGCATGAATGCATACAAAACACAGTCAACCAAAAACAAGCATGAATGCATACAAAACACAGTCAACCAAAACCAGGCATGCATGCAAACAAAACAAACAATAGCAAGGACCACAGACATATTAATAAATGTGTTATTAGGTCTGTGCAAGGACACATAGAAGGAAGTATGAGTCACCACAGGCATAAAAGTGTTGCCAAATAGGGGTACCGTCAATGGCAAAAAGGTCGCTGGGGGTTTAGACCTGGTTCTAGGGTGCACCAGACCTCACTCGTATTTAGTGTCATACCAATAAACCCGGACAGTGTAAATAAAGAAATCCCCGCCAGGCTAAACAAAAATAGTCAACATTTCGTCATATTTCATTTGAAGTCAAATTTCTTGAAATCTCCGGGCTCAAGTAATTTCACAGTTTCCTATCTATTTGTTATTAGGTCTGCGCAAAAACAGTTTGAGTTAGTCACAATCAAATGGTGGATGGAGGTCGGTAATATTAATAGGTTTGCCCAATTGTGGCGCATGTCTAAGATAAAGTTAGCCAGACTGTGTAATGCAGACTCAAGATTTCAGAGCCTATCTAAATTGTGATAAATGTGAAATCTTTCAAGATGAACTAAGGGTACCTATAATTTTGCACGCATCTAAGGCGGTATTTTTACCCGGCATTCATTTAATTCTCATTTATATGGACTTGGAAATTACAGCCAATGGCTGTTCTGGATTACATAATTACACACAACACTGCATAAGCCGAATGATAAATTAGTTTTCTTCATTGGGGTTATACAATTGTAAAGGTTTTATTTTATTCAATGGTTGTTAATTCAACGTCACCACAGATCTATTTGGTGAAATATTTAATAGTAATCCTTGCATCTTTTTGAAAAGGAAACAAAAAGAAAATATGAGGTTCACCGTTTTATATTAAAACATGCCTTCTTCATTATCGTAAAATGAATTCACTTTCTTGTCTTCAAAACTCGTGAACCGTGTCTAGATGTTTAAACCACCCAAACACGATGTCATTGCTGTTTAGATAAAAAGCGTTGCATAATGCTGAGGTCACATGACTTTTTTGAGTGTTGCAGCGGACCAGCTGTATGCAAATTAAAATCTATTTATAAACAATTTTCGGCGTCGGCACTCGAGTTGTCTCGTACCGCTAGATATATGACATTACGTCTTCAGACACACGACCCGCGGTGACCCTGCGCAAAACATTTTTGTGAAGAAGCCCCTTTTTGGGGCTTTGATAGAAGTACTGTTTTAGAAGGAGTTGAATCCTGGATAAATAAGAAAGATAACCTTGCGGTACATGCTACTTTAAATTTGTAATTAGCGCCAAGCGTCTTAAGAATGCACCTGGGAAGATCAGATCGTAATCGTAGAAACGCTAGATAATGCATTTATTGCAGTCAGCATCTGTGATTCATCATTATGCGCAAACGCTTGTAATAATGCAATAATTGCAAATAAATGCCAGCCTAAACAATGCGCATCAAATTATACAGGAAAAAAGTAGAAACTAATTTCAACATCTAATGAAATGGTTTTAATAAATAAAAATACACCTTTCAGACCTTTGCTCTCGTCACACGTTCTGTCATTTGTTGGTTCAGGGTGCTTATTAGATGTTAGGAAATTGAACGCCCGGATAAGAGAGAAAAGAAATAAAAAGACAAACTGTATTTTTGATGGGACTGTCTGTTGTGTTTGTCACGGTTGATATTGAATGTGTTTACACACAAGTTGACGATCGCTTTTTTATTATCATTTATGGCTATTAAATTTCGTTACAGTTTGCATGTTATATAAACTGCGGTTTGTGAGAGAGTATTAAATAATCGTTTTATATTTATTTAAAAATGGCATATTTAAAATCGACGATAAGATCTTAAGATGGGTTGAATAAATACAGTTGCGATAACACACTGATTAATGAAGTCTGACTTCCATAGCAGAGATTGTGCAAAAAATAAATACATTAACGTTGGTGATAAAACTAGTTTTCCTGTTTAGGTCTCAACATGTGTGACCGTTTGTGAGCCTAAATTAATGTTGAATATAATTATACTATATGAAAACACAAATGAACAACACAGGATGCATGGCGATCCCTTAAATACCGCACAAATATGTTTATAAAGTAAAGGAGATCTTTACTTGCGTTGGCGGGAGGTATACAGTACTGGTTCTACCCTAATCCGAGCTTTCTCTGACCGTTCGTGCTTTTTTTATGATTTTGATAGTACTAAAAACACGGGGATCTCTTCACTCACGAGGGAGAGGAGCTACCGACGGTGTCTCCGGCGTAGGGTCGAATTTTTACCGTAATTTAAACCTTTAATGTTTAATATACCAAACTGCATGGATGATGAAGTCCCCATGAAAAAGCTTATGTTTGGAAGTACGAAATGTCATTGAAAACATTTCAGTATTTCTAAACATGAATGTTTTCCGGGTGGACTACAACTGATAAAGATGCAGTTTTATCATAAAGATGCAGTTTTATCACTGCAGCTTGGTATATTAAACATTAATTAATCGATTAGTTAGTCTAAATTATGGTAAAAATTCGACTCGACGACGCAGACACCGTCGTGGGTGAGGAGATACCCGTGTTTTTACTATAGGAGTTCCTCTGACCGTACACAGCCAGAAGAAGTATCAACATTATTTTAAAAAAAAGAGGTTGGAACGGTCAGAAAAGACTCGGGGGTTAGTTCTACCCAGGGGAAATATGGATAGTCTGCCTACACCACTAAACAATCGACCGTCACATATAGCATTAACTGTGATGAAAATTACGTAAAACACCATTCATCTAAAATAAATACCTCTTACGCTAGGGTGTGTTGGTAGTACCGCATTTCGACTGCAAATACATCTGCAATTTTGTTTTTTAAAAAGCGTTTATTGTTGGCAATTGAAAAGACCATACCACTCGTATCACACGTTATATGGATCATTTCAAATCAAATTCCATCACGTTTGATATGTTCTGCATTGCAACTTTATTTGAAACTGAGTATATAATAAAAACCAATCTAAAGTTCCATTTCTTTTGTAAATATTGTATATATTTATATTGCTGAGAGACCCATGGAAAGGTGACTAGTTACAAATGAGTTTTCTAGTTAAACCCTACAAAACAAGTTAAAGCTGCATATTCCATTTGAATAAGAATATTCACAGCAATCCGCATACACATACTTATTAGAAGTGAATCGTTTGTTGTTGTTTTTTGTCTAAATCAGTTATACCTTTCGCTTCATGCTGTGTTTGCATTTTAGTGTTCACGATCTGATAAAAATGTATAACTGAACATTGTCTAGATTTCGAAACGTCGAAAAAAAGAAGAGTCAAAAGTGGGTGTTTATTTAACTACAACATAAAAGAAGATACTCTACTTGGACATTCCGGAACCCAGCGAACGTGATGAGATTGCAGACCCAGTTGATCTACTGTATGCATTTAAGTATCATTACACAACAATGTGTAAAAGTAGTGTCCTGCATTCAACAATGCATACATATAGTTGCCAAGAATGCAATATCCGACTTAAAGCGCAACACATACAAGTATGATGGAGTCGAATCCAAAAAAAAGAGCATGTAACTTGATAACGATACAGATATCACAGAAGAGTGAGCTCAACAATATGCAAGAATGGCGGAACTGTATTCCCTAAATCCTGTAAAAATACGATACATCTATCACAGAAGAGCGGGCTCGACAAGACACAATGATGACGGAGTTGTATTCTGTAAAATGCAATACATATATTATAGAAAAGCGAGCTCAACAAGATTCAAGGATAGCGGAACGTTATCCTGTAAAATATGATACATCTATCACAGAAGAGCGTCCCAGATGAGCGAGCTCAACAAGATTCAAGGATGGCGGAATTGCGTACTCAAACTAATGTTAAATGCGATACATCTAATGCAGAAGAACGAACTCAGCAAGATTCAAAGGTGGCGGATTCGCATACTCAAAATAATGTTAAATACGATTAACCTATTCACAGAAGCGAGATCAACAATATTCAAGGATGGTGGAATTATATACTTAAACTAATGCAAAAACATAACGCATCTATCACAGAAGAGCGAGCACTATTATAAAGTACGATACATACACCAAAAGAGCGAGCTCAACAATATTCAATGATGACGGAATTGTACGGAATACGATACATATATCACAAGGTTGGCGGAATTGTATACTTAAACTAATGTAAAACCACAAAATACCTATCACAGAAACACGGTGACAGAAGAGCGAGCACAACAAGATTCAAGGATGTGGGAATTGTACTTTCAAACTAATGTAAAAAACGATACATTTATCACAGAAGAACAATCGTTTAAGGATGGCGGAATTGTATATTGTAAAAACGATACATGTATCATAGAAGAGCGAGCTCAACAAGATTCAATAGGCGGAATAGTACCTGTAGAATACGACAGATATCACAGAAGAACGAGCTCCACAAGAGTCAAGGATGGCGGAATTGTATACTTAACTCAAGTAAAATATGAAACATCGATCACAGAAGAGCGAGCTCAACACGATTCAAGAATGTCGGAATTGTATTCTGTAAAATGCGATACACCTTTCACAGAAGAGGGAGCTCAACACGATTCAAGGATGGCAGAATTCAAATATTCTGTTAAACAAACTATGGAATGGCACGAAGGGCTAACAGAAATGCATTTCTGTATAGTAAAGTGACAAGGGGATACGGGGTCATGTAAAATCAACGTAACCAAACTAAAACGCCTACAGTAATGCGGTTTGTAAAAAATAAATAACGCCAAATCCTTAATTTTGATATTTGATTCCTTGCATAATGAGGCGTATATATCAATGATTTTCTATTTCTTCATGTGTCAAATTAATGTCAAATTGACGTGTAACAGAGCACCACGATAAATATCGCGCTTTTTGTCATTGCTTGTCATTCATATTGTAAATAAACATTGCACCGTGAACAATGCTATTGCATTATTTTCAAGTCTTCTATATCCTTCATCTCAGTAAATTAATTATCGTACCCTATATACAAAATATTTAGTTCGAAAGATTTACGGGTACATCTGCAGTGGCGTATAGCTGCCTATAGGCACTGTAGGCACGTGTCTACACATTGCCCCCAGAAATCAAAGAAATAAAAATGCCAAAAAAAAAATGCAATAAAAACAGAGGGTGTGTGGGAGACGGGGAGACGGTGGAGGGGTAAGGTCAGCTCATACCAACTTTTACTCGTGATCTTTTCAGAAAACAAAAGCCGAACTGTTTTTGCTCGCGGTCTTTCGGAACCATTGTGCAAAATTTCGAAAGATTTTCAGAAAGCAAGTATTCTTATTAATAAATGTTATTTTGTTCTGTTCCGATGTTTTTGTTGCGAAATCGCAAATTACAAAAGCTTGAAATCGCGTGTTAAAAACATACTGCTTGCTGCTTAAAATACCGTCAGAATGAAGGATTTGGCTTCCTTCTAAAAAACAATAAAGCCCGGGGATGTAGGGGGAAGGGGGTGTGGAAAGCATGCCCCCGGACCTCCCTAGACCTTGTGCCTACACACTGATTTAGACACAGCTACGCCCCTGAATTCTGCAATTATTTAAATAATATCATCTCATATGCTATACCTGCATCAGTCGAAACCGTACGTAGATATCTTTTAAATATTTGCGGTATTTTCATCCGAGTGTGGTGTAGAAGTTGCGGTAAGTACAAATGCAAATCATGTTGTTAATGCATATGTTCGTGGTACACAAGTCATCATTTTAATGTGAGATCCCACGCGAATGCCACGTGGTACATCTCAGCTATTTTCTATTTTATGCATATATTTTATAAATTGAAACAAGACTGAATATTTACTTCGGCTTTAAGTTGCCTATAATTAAATGCTCCAGTAAGCAAACGCGTGATAATAATTATGCTAATGCGATTCATAAAATGGGCTTTAACGCGACTTTTGAATTACCTAGGATTTTAAAATGTCGCTTTCAAATAAGTGGGAAGGATCGACTGATATAATTATACCCCTTGCACTGTGGCCCAGAGATCATGTTTTTGTTTTTAATAGAACTACACTTAAGGAAAAAAGAAACGCAACTTTATTAGGGTCAGTGTTTGTTCAAATAATCTGATAATATATTGTTAATTTATCAGTGACTGAAAATCGTCACTCTTACCTCCGCCACATGTTATATTGAAAATTAAAATGTGCACTGAAATGACTATTTTTTTTGCTTTTTTTTATTGTTAAGTGCTTGTACACGTAACGATTTTTGATTATAAACACATTATAAACACAGAGTTATATTCTCTTTTCCTTTAGTAAAACTTCCTTAGCATGTTGGTTGGTTCACATGGTGGTTTACGTCATATCCAGCACATTTTAGGCTATATATGACTGTCGATTTTTAGTGGTGGAGGCAGGCCACCTACTTTTTCATGGGTAGAACCAGTATTGTATATCTCCCGCCATCCAAAAGAGAAAGGTCAACACTACGAGCGACGTACTAGGTGTAGTTTATATATGTGGAACCTCAATATGATAATATGCAATGAACGGGGCGGTACGTAACACACCATTAATTTCCTTTAGTTTCACTTTAAAACAAATATAAACGTTAACCAAATTATCCCGCCAAATGACGGAAAAAGTTACACTACAAAATCGTTTATCAAAACTTTATCCAGGTGTTCAGGTCATATAATAGTGTATATGTGACAATTAAAAGTATAGTTTTATTCACGTATTCTTAAAATACCCGCGATTGAATATGCGTCAAATGAATTATGAGCTGGTACCTCTTAATTCGACACTTTAGTTTTGGGGTTTGGCCTGGCTGGTTAAAGCCGTTTATATTGTGTCTAATATCAGGGAGTAAGTATACTTACTCTTACTCCCTGCTAATATGTAAGTTATATATATACCTCGTCGACAGTGGGTTTAGAAACAGTGTACGTATGTTGTAAGATTTGGCTGTTGTTGGCGGGATACCTACTTTAAGGTTGATGTAATTGTTACGTGGGGGCATCGGCTTTAAGTCGTATGTCCGGATGACACATCAAGTTGAAAATACTCATTATTAAATAATTTCGAAAAGTAACCCAGATTCGGTTCGAGCTGAAAACGATCCCATTTCTATCCATGCGCTGATGGAAAACGCAGAAGACGAGATTGGTCTAAATATAAGGATTATATACTGCAAAAATAAAGTTTAGCAAACCCGTATGCACATCTAGCTTAAATAAATGTAATGTTATTTTATATTGTGAAGTATTTTAAATCATCGGCATGACTTAGGTTGATCTTCTTTTTCACTTTTTTGTATTCCAATGTTAGTATCAGAGTTATCTCCCATTTAGTTAAAACATACTATTAAATATTAATTTCACATTTAAAAATACAAATAAGGTAAAGAGCAAGATTAAACATGACAAAATAACTGTTATGAGTTATAAAAAACGCTAAAACAATCGACTTTCCCTGCCATTATAAAGATATAGGGAACCAAAGTTTACCATTTGTGAAATTACCTCCCTTTACATTGAAATAAGAGCGAAATTATAATTTCTGTAAAACATGTAGATTACCACATGTTGCTATTGTTTTCGCATATTTCTTTTGAGACATATTCCCTTAATAATACTCATAATTATGTGTTATATTGCCCATAACCGCTTTTACACATTTCCTAGAATCTGGTCAACGGGATTTATATGTTATTTACTTGCTAAACTTATGTTTATCAGTATAGATTAGTGATGCCTTTAGGCTTTACCTTGACGCAGGTATGTGTTCTACTCAGACTATTTTCACGGGCTCGGAACCTGGAGACAATATGACCCATTTATGTGTCGACGTGCCGCAAAACACTCATCTAATTTGTTCTGAAGGATTTCCCAAGCGTCTCCGCGTCCGAATGGTTAACGACGTTGCGTTGTAAACCTTCGCCTCTCAACGCTGCTGGTTCGAATCCCACTGGGAGCTCGACTTGTAAGTGAGGAAGTGTCGATTCTTACGGATGGCTGGAGGTGTCCAGTACTGGTTCTACCCAGGAAAAGTGGGTGGTCTGCCTCCACCACAAAACATCGACCATCATATATAACCTTACATGTGTTGAAAATGACGTAAAACACCATACAAACAAAACAGACAAACTGACCAGGTTTTAACACAGAGAAAAGGGGAGTAACTCTACAATGTACTGGAGCTACGTTGAAGGCTGATATTTATTGTTTGTTAATTTATTGCCAGTGCGTATGAGAGACGCTTGAAAGTAGTTTTTGTTGTTGTTTTTTTTTGCTGGAAAAGCAACTTAAAAGCCGTTATCGCATAATCAGATGATCGTATTTTAATTATTCTCCCGATTAAGATCGATTTTAGAGAACATCTTGATGACATACGCGTGTTAGGGTCAGATCAATTAACTAATTTAAATCCTGTTAACACATATTTTTATTCATTGACGTGTAAACAATCAGCGTTGTAGGCGGGAAACCGTGCATCGTTTCCACAGGTAATCTATCAAGAGATGGCAATCGTTCAAAGGTTACAAATAGGTTATCGCAGCGTTTATCGTTTGAAAACAAAAAAAACAAAAAGATACAATCAAATACAACCCAGCCGTATTATTGATTGAAACAATTCAATGAAACACATGTAACGAGATATTTCTGATGCATTGTCATTTTGTTGCAATTCAAAGTTTTTTTTAAAACAAAATCCTGAAGGTAAATTTGACCAAAATCCCATTTTTTTCGGTCGTTTTATAGTATATTAATGCAATATAATATTGTCTTATATAATGATATGCTTCCTTCATGAACGTATTTTGCTACATGAACATTTTAACTGTTCCAAGATTGTTTCTCTAGCCATTTATTTTAGTAATTTTGAAGTTTTCAATAGATAATCCGTATTCCAAAAAAGTAGGACTTCGGAAACTTGGTTTCAACGCGATAACATAAAATTTAATCTAGTTTTCTGCCTGTGTTCCTATGCATACGAACGACTATTTTCCTCTACAGTATTTAACTTGCTTACATGATTAAATTATTGTCCATAAACTGCTCTATAACGACGGCAGTTTTGGTTATCGTTATTGCTTTATTGAGTAGTTTATTTTTCTCTTAAGCAAGGATTTATCAATATATTTCAACATTGACATTTGTGTCATTTTCCTTGGGGAAATTTGTTTTTTCCGTCAGCTGCTTTTTTTCTCCTATACAAATTGGCGTTTTCCTACCATGTTTTTCAGGTACTTAGTACTAGTACCAAATAGGTTTGCCATTACGTGGTCCGAGTATTAACTTTCATACCCCACCCAACCCCTTCTCCAAGAAGCGAAAACTGGGTTGGCTGGGGTATGAAATAAAACCTTAATTTTGGCTTAACAAGATTGCATATTGTAAAATTAAAAAAAAAGAAGGTAATTTTAAACAGGTTATCAAATGTTTTCAGTAAAAAATGTTTTAAAACTTTTTTTATTGTCGAAATATCTATTATAAAATCCTGCTTATATAAGCTTTCCCGTCGCTTTATCGAATTAAGGCAGGACCACATAATGCGTTTAAAACTTGGTTTAAACTAGTATGTTTATTTACTTCAGTAACTCAGTGGATAGGGCGTGGGTTCTCTACCTGGCAGAGGCAGGTCTGATAGGAAAACTTCATCTCCATCTGAGATTCTGTTCCAATATAAGAAGTAGATAGACACAGATCTCAGCGAGTTGGTTCATTTAAACACCGAGCCCATGGCATATTTTAAATATTAACCAACAAGCTGAGACGTACTCTATCTATTGTGTTGTATGTAAGAGATAGAGTATGGTCTCATCTAATTGGTTGATTTTAAACGTCGAGATGGGTGTAGTGTTTTGTAGCATGTCCGTTTCATCTGTCCGTTTCATCTGTCTGCCATACTCTAACTTTCGATAAGGTGTACTTAGTGACAATGACAGAATAGCTACCGTTCTCTAACTTCCATTTATTGGAAGTCAGAGCATGATGTAGCTCCACCCCTTAGTTTTTCTAAATTGAACGATTTAAAGCTAAATGCATTCACCAAAGGAAATTTCACCAACAACCTAATTTAATGTGTTTTGGGGACATAAAAAACAAGTTCATTTCATTTTCTGCTTGTGACTTAAACAAAGTCGTTTTTTTCCAACCTGCAAAATGTGGATGCGGGTTCGAATCCCACTGTGAGCTCGACTTGTAAGTGAAGAAGTGTCGATTCTTACGGATGGCGGGAGGTGTACAGTACTGGTTCTACCCAGGAAAGGTGGGTGGTCTGCCTCCACCACAAAACAATCGACCGTCATATATAACCTTAAACCTGTGTTGAAAATGACTTAAACACAATACAAACAAACAAACAAACAAACAATGTGCCTATGAAAAGTCTAGATTTATTCACGGGTACTTAAAATACCCGTCACTGTATATGTGGAAAATAAATTAAAAGTCGGTAACTAAAAATTCGACGCGTCGGCGACGATAACAATTGCCCGGCCGGTTAACGCGTTTATATTGTTAAAAAAAGTTCGGATTCGCAACTTATGTAAGTTACATAATTTATACACCTTACCGTTAGTAGGCTAAGGAAAGGGTGTACATATTTTTTGTAAAAGTCAGGATTGCGGCTTTGGCTTGAGGGATTATTGCACACACAAATAAAACTTGCGGGATTACGCTAGGTTGTCAACCCAATTTGAATATTGTGTAAACCGTATCGGATATTGTTTAGAACAATTCAAACACAAAACTATAGTTTGTATATTTTGCACTGGGTATAATGTAAATTAAGTAAACACCTTTGGTAAAATAACGAATAAAAACGGGTAATCATTGTTATTACAACCTTATTTTTAATTATGTAAATACAATTTTAAGAAGGACAATTTAAATAAATAAATTAAAGGGACACACGGCAATTTTGAAGTATTTGAAATGTGTGTCTTGATTTATATATCTATGATCATTTTTACGTTTACCCTGGTTACATTTAAATAAATCAAATGTTAAGTATTCACTATTTCGTCTTCTTATACTATAAGTTTTAATATATTATTGGTGCAATAATATCAAAAATTAATAATATGCAAAATGGCTTAATACAATTCTTAGAATTAACATTAATGATTGAACAAATGCCATTTAAGTAGAAAAACTAATGGGGCGCCGCTAGTTTTTAAAAAATCAAGATTGCCATGTGTTCCTTTAAGGTACTATTACTCCCACACAATCCGACGATAATCGATAAAGCTGATACAGCCAGCTTCATTGTGGGTTCTTTGGATTATTTCCCTTACACTGTAAACATAATGTCGTCTAAAGAACATTTTAATGGAATTTTACATAATGGTCTAGTCAACACGCATAAATTAGTAGGTCATATTGGGACGGCAACCTCAAAGGAAGATGAAATGAATGAAGCGTTCCATCAGAAATGGCTCGTCAGGGCTCGAACCGGGCAGAAGTCTGCAAACTATCCGCTATATTTAAACTTACCAACATAAACCATTACGCGGTCCCACCTAATTTCCATTAAGCGATGGGAAAGCTTATATAAGAAGGATTTTATAACGGATATTTCGACAACAAAACATGTTCAAAAACATTTTTTACTGAAAAATGCGATAACTTAATTTTTACAATATGCAAGTTTTTTTAAGCCAAATTTAAGGATTTATTCCATACCCCAGCCAACTCCGTTTTCGCTTCTTGGAGAAGGGGTTGGATGGGGTATGAAAGTTAATACTCAGACCACGTAATGATAATATTTAAAGGGATGTAGCTTTTTTTGGCAGTGTGGTAAATATCGTTTAAATCAAATTAATTCAGCTAGTGTTTTACAAATAAACTATCAATGTGTAAAACGTTTACATGTTAGGCTCATTTTAGGATGTTCTGTTAATTTGCAATGATTTGCTTATCAATATGCCATATATGGTAAAAGGGCTTGATGACGTCATCGTGCCAAGAATACCTTCCGCCATTGTTTCTTTGCAAGTTGTCAATTATAAATAGGTCAAATCTCCTATTTTTTATGGTATCACTTGTTTTCAAATGAAACTTGTTTGAGATTTTAGTAACATCCACTTTAATATTGAACATCAAATTCTTTCGTTTGCTTGATATCACTTCCGAAATTGGATTAAATAATTGGTTTAAATCATAAATTCGTGCTTTGTTCGTTTGTTGGTTTAACAGTAATTTATTTAATTTATTTTTTCGGTAAAGAACATCTGTTAATAATTTTTAAAAAAATCCATCAAACGTATGTATATTAAACGAAAAATGGCCATATCAACGATAAGGCGTTTGATCACTGTTCGAATAAAGCAAACACAATACACCCCTTCTTTAAGCGTGTCGGCAAAAGAAAAAGAAACGCTAAAAGTCTTCGTTTAAATCATTGGGAAAACATTTCGATAATTGCGCAAGGAAACGTTTAATTGTAATAAAATATTACCAATTTGAGTGTTTTTTCTTCCTTTATTGTGTGCTTATAAATGGTTGTTCACCTTTCCAAAAATACAGAACGTTTGATACATGAGTGGGGAGAAACGTTCATGGTTAATTTTGTGGAAAGATTTAAGGGTAGTTTCAGTAATATCTAGAGCTGAAAGACGTATTTGTCCACTGGGAACACACAAAGTTACACGTGTGCAGGTTATATTTTCAATGTTAACACTCTTAAATGTTAACACTTTCAGAAATACTTTTATGATATAAACAATTTGATGAAGTCATACTATTTGTAAACTAAAAACTACAACAACAAGACTTCTTCCATTAAATAATATTCTGCTGTTTAAAGGTTATTCTGTACTCGGATTGTAACTACCCTTTAATGTATGTACATGTATATTCAGTTCTGAACATTTATAAAAACACACTGTTACATATGTTTTACTGATTTCAACGGATTGTCATTTAATAAGCATACATTTCATATTTGCAAAAATATGTTGTATGGTGCATAGAATGCAACAATTTTACAAGTACATGTATCCTTCAGACGGAAGTGCGAACCGTGCGCGAATCATGCATAACTGTAATTGGTACGCGAGGTCACGTGCACCTATAAATAGATTTAAGTGACATCTCTTAATGATGTCAAAGTTGTACAAATGCCACAAAGAAATGATTTGTTTGATCATATTATTTCCGGCAATTGGGATAATAAGAATCATTTCAGATTCACAAAAGCTTAAAACAGATACAGTTGATTGCGTCACTGACGGTCAGACGACATTTGCAAGTGTGGCGCGTGGCAGGCGCGTGACATGACACGCGGCATGGCGTCACTGTTACGTGGAAATAATTTAAGTCTGTTTTTGTTGTGGGTTATTTAAGAAAATGCATTAACACGATTACCAAGTTGATGTTTAAAAACGACTAATATAAAAATATGCTAATTATAATTAAATTACCGTCGGTGTCGGAGAACATTTGTTTAGAGACGCGTTTTAGATTTATTTTGAAAGTTTTATGGTCACCAATACAATATATTTAAAAAATTGACATATTGTACAATATATTTAAAGGCTGTACATCAGCATTTTTCATGAAACATCTTGAAATTGTAAAACTGTTCCAATTCATGATAAAACACTTATATCAATCAAAATATAATGTTAGAACCATTTTGTTAATGTCTAAACTTTGAAAACACCATATAGCAAGGACGGAATCGGACGTAAATGCTGAAATTACCCTGGTGCGTCACCTAGGATAGCACATATTGTTGTGCAGAATGATTTTTTTGGCAAATAATGGATCATGTTTAGGCTCATTCATTATGTTTAGGACATTCAAAATAGAAAGTATTAATATTTTTAATTTTTTAGTCGGACACCTAGACCCCCATGAAAATCCTGATGTACTCCCTTTAAAATTGACATGTTGTACAAACATTTGCGCGTTTTTTGTTTTTTTTTGGTCGTGACGGGTGATTTTTGAAACCATATTATTTATAATGTGTATGTTGTTAACTGTATGCACATATCACCATAATAACATACTTTATTTTTACTTATTTGCTTACATACGCTTGCTTTCCAGCTGCGTGAAGTTGGCTCAACATTCGACAATCGACATACGACATTCGACATACGACATTCTATATGACATTGTAAGAGTTGTCGGATGATAAGCACGCTCGACTTTTTAAAGTCTTGTCTATTTATTGGACAACTGAGTAGAAAAAGGGGAACAATTCTGTAAAATACATAACGGAGTTATAGCAATTGTTTGTAAAAGTTTCTCTTATGATAGTGAATACATGTGTAAAGTGTATGTCGCGAAGATAACAAAAAAAAAAAGTTAACGAAGAAACTAATTTCAAAAAAGGCCATAACTTCGTCAACAAGGTTACACATTTATGTGACTTGCGTGTAGCATGTTATCTATTTATACTGAATGCATACATAAAGTTTTTTTTGAGTTCTGCCAGGCGGTTTGTGAGATATGAGCTTACCGTAAAATGTTAACCAATAAATTGACAAACTGCAAAAAGGGGGATAACTTTGTCAAAATAGGTTGCAGAGTTATGTGACTTGCGCGTGACATGTTATCTGTTTATACGGAACACATGTGAAGTTCTATTGAGTTCTTTCATGCAGTTTATGAGATATGAGCCTACCGAAAAAGGTTAACTAATAATAAAAGTAACGGTAACGCCGATGCCGACGCCGGGGCGAGTAAACTAGCTTGTCTTTTCTACAAAAAGTCGAGCTAAATATGCATTTTACTTACCTTGTGTTGCTTACGTTTTTGTCTTTGGACAGCTGCTAATCCACGGCTGGTAATCAGTGAGGCTACCTTCGTTTGAAGGTATATGGGAAATGTTCTCGAAGGCCACGTCTGAGCTAGTCCCAACGGCAAAAGTAAAGATAAACAAGGTCGGCATGCTTTGCTATATCTTCATTTCTTCATTTCTTCATACTAGCTCTATTGCACTGGAACTATCTCTTACACAAATAACGTGTCTTTCATCCCTGAAACGTTCTCCGTGTTGTTCTATTGTCAACAGGCAATATACCAGCTTTGTTGATATTTGATGTGTTCAAAGTCCATATGTAGATTAAATTAGGCACAAATTACAAAACAAGTCCGGTGGCGACGATAAAGTTAAGAAAAACTGTTATGTTCGAACGGGCTGGAAGTCCCTGGGGTCAAAGTATAGGCATCTTTCGAGAACATACTTGGGTTGTGTGCCAACCTTAAACATAACCACACGGATCTACATTCCCGGATTTGTCATAACAAAATAACGAAGAAATAAGCATACCGACCTTGTTTATCTTTGTTTGTGGCGTTGGAACTAACTCGGAAATGGCGTTGGAGCATTTTTCCATATACCTCTACCGATTACCAGCTGTGTGGTCGTCGCGGTGCGGTTCCGTCTTGGTTAGTTTAAACATACATCGATTGTAACCGAAAGCTCTATTAACTTATTTTAATCACTCTCGATGTCTTTCTGGGTAGAACAAGTAATAAGCAAATGCAGATCAAGTGTCGTGCTCAGGGACACAAAACAAATGGTCATGGCGGGAATAGAACCCACGACTTCGGTCATGTGCCCAGCGCTCTACCACTAGACCTCCGTCTTGGTTGATTAGTGTGATGCGTATAATGCATAAATAATTTAGTAAAACCTATTCAAAACAACTAAAAACGAAATTTATAAATTCTAAATTTCTCATTTTTAAATATAATTGACTCAAATTGTTTTTTTTTTCAAGAAGTGCCTTAAAATACACTAAACATCATAATTTTATAATAAAACTGACAGTTGTTTCCCACCACCCACTTCCCTTGTTTGATCAATTTCAAATATGAACAGATCCATATACTGTTTTATTGCAATAATATTGAATACTTTACTACAACTTTTTACGCAATAAAACATTATTAATAGTTCACCAATAAGTGCGTTTTATGATTACTATGGGTACTTACCAGTGAGTAATTGAAAAAAATACCTATTTGACCGCAACGCAAGCAGAAATGCTTAAAGGGACTGGAGGCAATGTATACGAGTTATTGGTGTGAATCCAAACACAAACTAGAACCTTCAGAATGTGCTTCAGTTTTATATGAAATGTGCACGTGCATTAAATTAGGCGGCAGGTTACCTTTGGTTTAATTATTGTTAATGAAAATGCACGGTCCGGAAAGCCCGTCGTCTCGGCTGCGTTTTGTTGCTAAATCATTTCTTTTAATGCAAATTGGAATTATATTGCTAACAGTTGTACATAACATTCAAACAAAGTGTACTTCTAATATAAAACAATACTTTTTTAAGAGCATCATATGACTTTCTATTATTGATACAATACTACAAAACTAGCCGAGTCGTCTAGTGTCGATTCTTACGGATGGCGGAAGGTATCTATATACCCAGGAATAAGTGGGTGGTCTGCCTTCAACACAAACAAAATCAGCCGTCATGTATGGCCTTACATGTACTAAAAATGACTTAAGACACCATTCAAACAAACAAACTGGTGGGAACCTCCAGACCAAACTAGGAAGGTCAGTGGCCTGGGGTGCACGTATGAAGGGTTGGCGAGCATCTCGCTGCCGGCTCGCAGGCAGCCCAGTCAGTGCCTGCGACACCTCGGAAGGGTAGGCGAGCATCTCGCTGTCGGCTCGCAGGCAGCCCAGTCAGTGGCCGTGACACCCCGGGAGAGTTAACAATAATTAAAAGCGTACGGATAATGCTTTGTTGTTTAGTGAATATGCATTTTGAATTTGAACCCGAAACACATTATGACACCCAGAATACTGCCAGATTATCTCCACTACCTTTGGGAGGTAATTTGCGTAGATCTATTGACGTTTTTGACAAAGGTATATGTGCCATAAAAATTGTGGTTGTGGGTAAATAAATTGTTTATAGACTATTTAGGACAACACTAATATTAAATATAAAACACATTGAGCATATTTGTGCTTTTGATATTTGTTTTATATCCAGTTGATTATGACAAGATATTGGGATAGCATCACGAACTCGTTTTTAATAAGTTTATATATACATTACTTTCATCGAAAAAACGTTAATAGGTACGTCAAAGATATAATACACCGTAGAGATATTTATTTAATGAGGCCGTTTATGATACGTGCCATAGTAGCGGATGATGGGGTGAGGTTGTGGTCGGGGGTGAGGCACACACACCGGGGTGGGGGAGTGCGGGGGACACACACACGAGTTTTTAAAAAAAAAAAGGAAGATAGCCTGTGTGTATGTATGAGGCGCCATACGTGACTATATGTTGTAAGATAAATATATACGTTGCGTGTAAAATATATATACTGAATACAAAATATATATGATACAGACAAATACATACGTTACTCCGAAATAAATATATTGAACACAAAATATATATGATACAGACAAATATATACGTTACTACGAAATACATATATTCTATCCAAAAATATATCCTCAACCAATATATTTGGTGAAACAGCCTGGCATTATTGTTTATGCTTGTACAAATCTCAGTGAAGGAGTAAAATATCTATCCATCTGAATTACATGATATTATGAGCATTTTTGGCTTGATCTGTGTTGATTCAGATCTAGCATAACAATCCCATAAGCCAGTCTTACATACATATAGGCTCTATAATAATGACGGGATTGGCCGAGCGTTCACGATTGCCACAACGATAGCAATTGTTCATTGGAAGTAGTTATATACATATATGTTCGCTCCTTTATTTACCAGTGTACTTGTGATAAAATGCAGCCCATTGAAAGTACAAAAATAACATTTTAAAATATTTTGTAATAGAATGATACAATAATCTATTATCTTTCAATATCCATTTACACTTTTTAATTTTTAAAATGTTTCATTGTCAAATTGGAACCGCAAATACGTAATATATGGTACAAAAGGTTTAATTACACTAAATCAGCCGGATGTGCATGCCTCATGCATTGGAAAGTAGTCCTGTATTAAAGAGTGCCAATCGTTTGTTTTTTCTTTAAAGCTTTTTTATGGTGCAGTTTTCTGTTATTTGTTGGCTGTAACTGTATTCTGGACATGTTGTTGACATATGAAAATGCAGCTCAGCATGTTTTTGACAGTTTTTGATATAAATTTCAGAAGTGAAAGTAGACAGGGTATGAACGTGCAAGAGAAAAAAATATTGACCTTTGACTTGGTGTTAATACACAGCTGAAGAAATGTTTTTTTTAGAAGATATTCAACCCCATATTTCCTTGTTGATGTTTAATAGCAGACATGTTTATTTGCATGATAACGTAAGTTTCCCAGAATTCTAACCAGGTTTGAGTTTTTAACAGTTTGTCAACATTCTCACTTTACTATGGAAAGTGCATGGAGACTCATTTACAATATTATAAACAAAAAACAAAGATGGCGGTATACCGTTGTTTAGGTATAAATCAAATCACCTGGCATGTTTTTATGTAGGCACCGGATGTTGTGTGACCAGGCCTTGAATTCACCAACCATTCTTGAGAATATTCTTAGACTTAAGGTCAAGTATGCAAATTTCAATCACAAATATTTCTAGAAATTTACAGAATAAACGTTCATAGCAAGTTGCTATGTATAAATATTCTGTATACTAATTAATAGCAACTTCTTACGATTGTTTATCTTTTAAGGTCATGGAAATATTTGTAAACGAAATTTAAGTACTTGGGCTCAAGTCTAAGAATAGTTTGAAGAATGGTTGGTGAATTCCAGGCCTGAATTATTACGAAGCAATATGGACAAGCTTAAAATAGCAGACGATACCAAAATAGTAAATTTGATAGATTTTGAGACAAGCATGTTGTTTTTTCTAAAACACAAAAAAATAGAACACATTAGGAGGTTTGAGTTTTGTGTGTCTTTTAATATGAAAACTTTTTCCATGATTTTGATCTTTTTCTTGACAGATAGCGGCAGTCTATGTCAACACATTTGCATAAAAATGCCCGTATGAACGTAAGGAGTTTTACAAATTACCCCGGTAATAAGCGATCAACGGTAAACAGGAGAATCACCATACGGGTAATACGCTCAGTGTCCAATATCGATATATATGGATGGATGTGAAATAAACTATGTACAAGGGCGATAACGATGTTTGATAGTTATAATGTGCAGCATTTAGAGTGATTTAATAACTGATAACGCGATAATCGTAGAAACGAATTATCCTAACCAGAGATATTACTTCTCCGTAACTATACATAGCCGTTATTGAATACCGTTCAAAACTAAATCATTAAATGTTCTATAAATCTCTAAATATACGACTTATATGACCACTTATAAGATATATTGTACACATTAAATGTTATTATCAAATATAAAACGGTTAACCCCTTCAACTCTAACAAAAAAAACCACACGAAAATATTACAAGATAAATCAAATGGTTAAATGAAATTGTTCTGAAATGATTTTGATTTGCAACCATTTAGCTTTCATTTGTTGTGCAACTATGCTTGCTTAAGTGCAAAGATTGTGTGAGTTCATGTAGTTTGCAGATGATATGGTTGTGTTAGGTCATGTAATTTGCAGATGATATGGCTGTGTTAGGTCATGTAGTTTGCAGATGATATGGTTGTGTTAGTTCATGTAGTTTGCAGATGATATGGTTGTGTTAGGTCATGTAGTTGTGTTAGGTCATGTAGTTTGCAGATGATATGGTTGTGTTAGGTCACGTAGTTTGCATATGATATGGCTGTGTTAGGTCATGTAGTTTGCAGATGATATGGTTGTTTTAGGTAATGTAGTTTGCAGATGATATGGTTGTGTAAGGTCATGTAGTTTGCGGATGATATGGTTGTGTTAGGTCTTACCTCAGAATGTTAACAAGCATCCTGGGATAGGCTAGAAGAATATTGTAACAAATGGAACTAAGACGTTAATGTAGCTAAAACTAAAAGTGTTGTCTTTCACAAACGGGGTGAACTTATAGAAATGAACAATGGAAATATGGGAGCGATGCAATTAAAGTAGTAAATTATTTTAACTATTTGGGGGTAACATTTAACTATACGGGGGTAACATTTAACTATTTGATTTAACTATTTGGGGGTAACATTTAACTATTTGGGGGTAACATTTAACTATATGGGTACTTTTATTCTAAATACAAATACACTATATGGTAAAGGTCTAAAGGCAATGAATGCTCTTACTGTCAATGAATGCTCTTACTGTCAATGAATGCTCTTACTGTCAATGAATGCTCTTACTGTCAACTTGAAAATGCATGGTACTAAACGGTTAAAACATTTGTCTCATTCACTATAAATTGCGGCAGGGAAGTTTGGGACTTCTCAAAATCTAAACCGCCAGAAAATTTACATTTAAGGTTCTGTAAACTATAAACTAGTATTGGGGATTAGATTATCCACAGGCAATTTTGCCGTTTATGGGGAACAGGGAAGACTTCCACTTTATATAAATAGACATGTACGTAGTGTTAAGTTCTGGTTTAAAATATGTAATACAGAATTGAATTGAACTGAATGTTGTTTAACGGCTCATCAACACAGCATAGGTTATTTAGAGCCTCCCCAGAGAGAGGGGAAGGATACATAGGAATCCGGGAACCTGCCCTACTCTTATTATCGAATAGATTCCTATGGTTCTTTAACGTGCTCGGAGGATAGACCGATACACGGGACTGCCCGGTTTACGTCTCCATCCGACGGACGAGGCTAAAGGAAAGTGTCTTGCCTAAGAACACACCGACGGAACTCACAGAAAGTATCAGTATAAAATATGTAAGAGATTCATCGTAACTAGATGTTGAAAATGAATAACTAAACTAGTTATTTTCTAGGTTAAAATGTTGCTAGAGAAATATAGTTGCTAGAGAAATATAGTTTAATGTATGTTTTAAATAACCCAAATGGAGAACATATCAATCTTTTTTTCTGTCTTTTTAAACAACGATTACTAGATGCTTTTTTACACGAATTCAGAGACAATTTTAACAGGTACTTACGTTGTATAAAGTAGTTAAATAACGCTTTGCACCAGAACATTACTTGGACATTATTATCTCTAGGAATTTACGCACATCTCTAACAAAATTACGCATATCGGCACCACTCCTGGGGAATCTGTACGCAGCGAGCACAGGGCAGTGCATTAAACTCAGATCGCTATCATACACGCATATATTCCTCTCGTATCAGCGCTATCGTCCGTACTACAGCTATTAATGTAGAACCTAACTTTAAGAACGGTGATCCCATCTACTTCGTAGTGTACAGTAACACAACTGCAGATAGTTGCTAAAGGCTTAAAGTAGTTGTTTTTTTTCGGCTCATGTATATTGATATGGCTTTCACATCACCTATAGGCCTACAGCTTTGGTATTTTTTTTCTCACCAATTAGATTGATTATTTTAAACATAATTTTTACAAATTACGACAATGAAATGTAATAACCAGATACAAATAACACAATTTACGAAAGTGAAAATATAAGAACGTTTATCGGGTATTACTCTATAATTCCAAGTACAGTTTTTGTGTTTGAAATTGTCGGTGTTTCATGATAAGCCCACAGACATATTAATAAATTAAATAAATTGTTATTAGGTCTGTGGATAAGCCACACACAATAAACACCGTCAAAGTTTGTTATAAATGTGATTGATCCAACCTTTCGTACTGTACACTGTGCCGATTCCCCAGGAATGGGCACACAATTTACATATTCATACTGGTAGATTCGGCAAAGAAAGAATAGAAAGAAATACTCGTGTATGTCAGATCTGCAACTTAAATGAAGTAGAAGACGAGTATCTTTTTTTTTTTTATATGTCCCTTGTATTCAGATTTAAGAACATTGCATCTGAAGCGTGTCTATAGATATAGACCTAATAAGTATTACGCTACGCTACACAGTAATATCAATTCAGAAATACTCAAGTAAATTGTATCAGTAAAGCATGTTTGCTTCGCATAGTTTTAATAATAATAATACCTAATTGTAAAGTAGACCTAACATAATTTTAAGAAATTTGGATTATCTTGTTTGATTGTAATTCCCTACTTTAAACAAAGACCTAATACAAAGACCTAATAACAAATATGTCTGTGCTTTAAATTATGATTAGCATCAGTTTCACTAAGACTACTACAATTGGGAGTTCAACCAATGTGTATCATACGTTAAACAGCTTTATTTATTTAATCAAATTACTTCTGAATATATTATCATACACCATAATTATTCACGTGTATACTGAATTTGTATGTATCACGAAAAACTATAAAGTTTAAGTGAAACCAGCATATGTTCTATCCTGTTCTGTAAGGTACAGGCGGCAATCACGCGTAAGGTACAGGCGGCAATCACGCGTAAGGTACAGGCGGCAATCACGCGTAAGGTACAGGCGGCAATCACGCGTAAGGTACAGGCGGCAATTACGCAATGTTGTTTATGTTAAACTAATGGCTTAGCTTCCAAATCATTATTGTGCAAAGCAATATATTTTGTGTGTGCATATTACGTGTTGTTGATTATATTGCACTACAATAACACAGTTAAAGTTAAGTTAGAAAGACGAAGGACATTTCAAAACTCTAAATTGTATTACCTTTTGTTTAATTATATGCAAGTAGATTTAAAGTCAAAACTATTTTGGATTAATGAATAGATGTGATAATGTTAATGCTTGATTGCCCTGCGTCCCTGTAAGTGTCAATATAAGTAACAGAGTATGTAAGTCCGTTGGAATTCTAACCTAAAAGCACACATGTGAAACAAACATGAACAAAACACAATACGGAACCAGTAATATCCACTCAGTACGAGATCGCTCACATGCCAAATTATCGGAACCAATCAGACTCCAGATCTTGGCATTTGTTATATACTGTTTAATACCGCAACAAACCAACTGCAGTCGTCTACTATATGTCTACTGAACCGAAGGTTCAGGGTTCGAGCCTTATATAAGGCAAAATAGTTTAAACCATATACAATGTTAAGATATTTCAAAAAAGATTATACGAAATTACTACGGAATAAATCTGATTGGTTCCGACAATTTGGCATTTTAGTACTCTGTTATAGAGCTTTTTTTCCGGAAAAAGCGGAAGAGGCCCGGGACCTTCAATAGGGGCAAATAACTCGATTTCCGAGATAAATGGGGGAAATAATGAGATTTCGAAATACAGGGTGAACATTGTATTATGTAGAAATTGAAGACTTGATCGTGCAAATATGCAAACCGTGTGCAAAATAATATGTGCTAAGAGCCAATCCACGCCAAGTGATCATGTACTTGAGGCATTTTTTTTTAATATCTCAAGAAGTGGGGGAAAGTAGGTTATTTTGCTAGGGGAAGAGGCCTCCTTTTATGAAGGATAAAAAGGTCTGCCGGCACTCGCAAAGGGTATTAAAAAGTGTCCAATATATAAATTTTATGTGAGATAAACTTTATTGTGGTATTACGTCTGAGGGTGTTATTGTACTAGATGGCTATAATTTGTAACATTTGTAATGATTTAATAACTGATAAAGCGATAATCGATCACATCAATTATTCTAGCTACGTTTATCTTAAATAACGTTCAAAACAAAATCAATAAATTATCTATAAATCTATAACCATACATATCATATGGCTATTGATAAGATATATGGCTCGCGTTAAATTTTGATATAAAATCTAAAACGTTATCTAAAATCATTAAATTAAGGCACTCAAATTAACTAATAGAAGGTAAATCAAATGGTTACATGACATTTTGCGTAATAAAGTGACTTTTTGGAACATTTGTATCAAAGGGTTTTTCGTCATTTTAATAAATTAGATTGCTATCTTTTCTGCATTTATTGCGTTTTGTGTTAGGTCTATTGCAATAAATGGAAAAAAATCAGTTTATTTGGATGATCCGTAAAGGATCGTAGGTATTTAAATAGTTAGATTGAAATTATTACTCTATGCAGATGACATGTTGTTGTTTGTTTTTTCTGATATGTAGAGTGGCTTGCAATAGGGATTCCATTATCTTTACACGAGAACTGATATACCTGAAAGCTGAATAGACAACATAAAAAAAAAAAAGGAAGTTTAAAAAAAAAGGATACTGGTTTTGTAACATTCTGTATTTGGCGTTGTAAATTCGATACAATTATTGTAAAAATCGCCCTGACATTATTTGTATTTGATATTCAGAAAGTTTGCCATCCGTGAGCCGTACATGGGAATAGAATTACGGATATCTTGCTTTCTGTAAAGGTTGGCATATCTTGCCTTGAAACGCATGAGGTCAGTGGTTCGATTTCTGTTAGCGGCATGCGATTTTTTAAAGAGGAATTTTCTGAATATAAATTACAAATAATGGTTGACCGTATGAATAACAACGCAAGTTACTCTGGTTGGAACTCTTTTTGTATCATGTATAATATGCACAGAGAGTAGGTAAAAAAAATTGGGATTTTAGTCCAGCAACCTTCAGTCGGTAGTCGGTTTGCAGTTTGTATGAGACCCGGACATTTAATTGTGCGGAACCCAGAAAAAACAATACTGTAGCATTCAAAACATTGCATGGGAGCGCCGTTACATTGCCAACCTCAGCAATTTATGAAATATGAGGTAGTTTAACGTCGTTTTTAACAATCTTTCAGCTACTTGACATCACGACTGTGTTTACTTGTATCAGTGAGCTCTGTACGCAACTTTATAGGGCTGCCACACTGAAACACCACGCCATAGACACAGAACATTATACCCCACCCAGCCACATCATATCGATACCGATATGATCCTTTATAGGTTGCATTGCACCATTGGTTTTTCTTCTTTGTTTTATATAGGACGAATGTATGTCAAGAGAGATTTTAACTGATGGGCATTTTTCTCCATAGAAAGTTTTAAAACACATATCAATCAAACGATCGGACGCCGCCAATATAAAAATGCAATAAAAACAGAGATCTGTGAAGTTGGCGGCCTAGCGGCCTAGCGGCCTAGCGGCGTGAAGTTGGCGGCCTGGCGGCCTAGCGGCCTAGCGGCCTAGCGGCGTGAAGTTGGCGGCCTAGCGGCGTGAAGTTGGCGACCTAGCGGCCTAGCGGCCCAGCGGCGTCAAGTTGGCGGCCTGGCGGCCTAGCGGCGTCAAGTTGGCGGCCTAGCGGCCTGGCGGTCTAGCGGCGTGAAGTTGGCGGCCTAGCGGCCTAAACTTCATATTTATCAAAATTTATGCTTAACTTAAATAACGGCTCGGAATCAATTTCTAAATGCATTAGATGTACATTGCAGGGTATATAAGCAGAAAATATCAATGTGAACTAGCTTTTAAATTTTATGATTTTTTGTGAAGTTGGCGGCCTAGCGGCCTAGCGGCCTAAACTTCATATATATCAAAATTTATAAAACAGCAAGAAAGCGACTCGGAATCGGGTTTTGAATACATTTTATGTCATTTAAATAATATATAAACAGAAAAATAACTTTAAAAGAACATTAAATATTGGAGAGCAGGCGGCGTAAACGTCAAATAAATACAAATTGATACTAAAGTAAAATAACAGCTCGGAATCAAGTTCTTTATGCATTTGATGTTCATTGCAGGTTACATCAATCGAAAAAAATCAAGTAGAACTAATTTTTAAATTTCATAATTTTGTGAAGTTGGCGGCCTAGCGGCCTAAACTTCATATATATCAAAATTTATAAAACAACAAAAACGCGTAGTCTAGCCTGAGACCTAGCATGTATACTTAACAAAAATCTTAGTAGGTTCAGCTGAAATTAAATCAACAGAAATAAAATAAAAAAATTAATAAAAAAAGTTAAAAAGTAAATAAATAGCAACACACGTATAAAAGTAGTGTATTAAATAAATATGATTGACGGAACCCAGGCTATGCCCAGTCCAGAGAATTAGCAAATATAACATAGAACATCAGAAAAAAGTGTTGTTCAACATATCAATACATAAAAACATATTTACATTTCAGCAAAGTAGTGGCACAACAAAAATAGTATAACAGCTTATATATGATACTTATCAAATCAAACAAACAGTTTCGAACATAAGTCACCACAGAGCTAGTAATAATTGGTAACCTAATAATTGGGTTTGTGAGACCACCAAAGATAAAAAAAGATTAAAAAAAAAGAATAATAATAATAAAAAAAATAAAAAAATGCAATGTTCAGCAACTACAAAAACACTACCATCACCATCACCACCACCACCATCACCAACAACAACAACAGCACAATGTTGATCTTGAAATAAAATAAAAATAACGGTAATATGAAATCATGGAGTAATTGTACAAAAATATCTATTGGTTATGCCATGATCTTAGCTGTATATGACGTTACTGTCTACGTATTTCATGTATAGCAATTTTACAAATATGCATGTTTCATGCAGTCCTGATATATGCAATTGTAAACATACGTATCTATGTTTATACAATTACGTCTACATGTGTAATGCAATTCTGGTATACGCAGCTATACACATATACATGTGTTCTGCAGTCCTGGTATATGCAGTTATACACATATACTTGCTTTATATGCATTTGTACACATATACATGTTTTATATGCATATAATATGCATATGCGTTTATGGGTATAATTGCATATGTACACATGTACCTGTTGAATATGCAAATGTACACATATACATCTTTTATATGCAATTATACCCATACACATGTTTTATATGCAATTGTACACATACACATGTTTTATGCGCAATTGTGCACATATATATGCTTTATGCAATCCTGGTGTATGTAATTGTACACATATACATGTTTTATATGCAGTTGTACACATATATATTATGCAATCCTGGTATACGCATCTGAGCACACTTTTTCAGTTCCCTCCCTAGTAGCATTATTCTAGTTGTAGCTTGCTAAAAGAGCCATACATTGAACAATCAACAATTACTCAATATGTTAACGTATCAATTTAGAAATGCCACACATTATCAAAAGAAAGTATTTCGCATGTAAGTATTTCGCATGTAAGAAATTAAGAGTATGAATTGTTACCCAAGTTACTTCCCTTGACTAAAATGCCTCCATTTGTATTTCGAACGCAGCTGTGCGCAATCACGTTCAGGTAAATTCAGAAAAAAATAGTCATTCCACGCGATGACAGTTCTTAGCAGCGCTTTATAATGAAAGGGAACAAAGAATACTCATGTTAGGTAATATTTATCTAAAGATCAGATGATTCATAAAGTACAAAAATAGATCAAAATAATTCCAATCTTACGGCGTAAATAATGACGAATGTTTTAAGAAAATGTAGAGTATATTGAAAAACCCGGGTGTGTACCCACAGATGTCACAATAGATAAAATTAAATCACATAATAAGCACCAATATAAAAGGTTGGTAATCGGAATTCGAACAATAAATGGATTTGTATGAGTTAAATCTGTTCACTTTCAAAAAGTAAAAATTTACATCTTAACTTGGTTGGGCTTCATTTTAGGAATTGAAACTAAGAAATAAAATAAAGTATTCACTGTTACAGCCACAGTATATTTTCTTTTGCGTTTTTTGACAGATACTTTTCATGGTAGCAAGACAACTCACCCCCCAGACAATTGCCCCCCCCCCCCCACCCAGACAATTCACCCCCAAGACAGTCCCCCCCCCCCCCCCCCCCCACCCCCATCCCCAAAATAATAAGCATTTTGTATCACTAGTAAGGCAGGTAAACGTTTTTTATTAGGCACTATTTGACTATACACCACGGAATCACAAACGCAATGTTGTAATTACGCCTATATGGGCTATATGCTTATACACCACGGAAGCACAAACGCAACCTATATGCTTAGCGTCAAGCAAGGGAGCTCCTAGCACCATGTTGTATAGTCGTCGGTATGCCCCGGTGGCCGAGGATTGAAACCACGACCTGCCGCATGCGAGGCGGACGCTCTATCAATGCCGCGTTAAGCTACACCATCTTTATTTAAATCGCATAAAGCTACACCATGATCCAGGGGCGTAGCGTGACCAAAATCTCAATTACTCACGGGGATAGGTGCGGGAGTGGGGAGGGGGTTGTCCCCCTCCCGTTGGTGGTGGTCCGGAGGGCCTCCCCCGAGACATTTTTAAAAAATAAACGCTCGTACGTGACTTCTGGTGCATTTTAGGAAAAGACTACGCATCGCGCTAATATCTGAGTCTGACATCAGAATCAATATCGAAGACTCAGCATGTACCTACGGAATCCTGTTAGGGCCATCGCGATCTCGCGTTTTCAATTTCGCGAGATTGCGAGATTTCGAAATAAATTTCGCATTCTCGTCCTATTCTACTTGAAAAAAAACGCGAAGTTTGCAAGCCAAACCTCGCGATTTTATCACGTTTTCATTTGGACGAGATTGCGAGAATGCGAAATAAATCTCGCATTCTCGCCGTATTCTACAATGAAAAAAAACGCGAGGATTGCAAATCAAACTTCGTGCAAACCTCGTAATTTTATTCTTATTAGATTACGAGAATAAGAAATATGTTTTCTTGTTTTTGCCCTCTGGTACATCGGCCGATGTAAAAGCGCGAGATTTGCACGAAGTTTGATTTGCAAATCTCGCGTTTTTTCATTGTAGAATACGGCGAGAATGCGAGATTTATTTCGCAATCTCGCGAAATTGAAAACGCGAGATCGCGATGGCCCTAACAGGATTCCGTATGTACCACTACCCCCCACCCCGCTTTTTAGGCTCACCTTTTTATTTCGTTTTTCGAGTTTTTATTTTTTTAGCCTTCGTTTGAAAAGTTTGAAAAGTTTACTCACGTGAGTAAATGAGTATGGCACGCTACGCGCCGGCATCTATATTTAAATCGCATTAAGCTATACGTATAATTATATGCAAATCACATAAAACTACTCTATTTAAATCGCATAAAGCTACAGCATATATATTTTTTAATCGCGTAAAGCTGCACAATCTATATTTATATTGCATAAAGCTACACAATCTATGTTTAAATCGCGTAAAGATACCCAATCTATATTTAAGTTGTATAAAACTACACCATCTATATTTAAATCGCATAACGCTACACCATATATATTTAAATCGCATAAAGCTACACGATCGCTTTACCGTGGCATTGTTTGTTAAATCCTCATTGTAGTCAAACACGGTGTACAGCCAACGGAAGTTTCGAGTACAGAATCGAGGGGGCGAAATGGTCCATGTTCGCATGTTTTATTGATGCAGTAAACGGAGAATGTCTTTGGTTTAAACTGATGAAAATTGGTATCCATGAGTAATTTATTAATGCTGTTTGATCTTTGTATACATCTGTTTCATGAGCGATAATAGTTAACAATAATTTAACTGACTGGATTAATGCAACCACTGGTGTAAAGCAAGGCTGTGTTTTATCACCTAGTTTATTTCCTATATTATTATCTTATATTAATGATTTGGCAACCGATTTTAGAGACCTAAATTGTGGTATTAATATTGATAACGTAATGATTTTCTTAA